>JAODUG010004401.1:0-30233 GCA_027564795.1 Aphredoderus sayanus
TGCACATGCAAAATATTAACCCCCCCCCCCCCCCCTCTCTCTCTCTCTTTCTCTCTTACTTAATATTGTTCAAATAAATGCCAGTTTAGATCTGTTTAAACCCTGGAGTGAGCTGGAATTGGGGGTGGTATGTATTTAGGAAACATTTGCAGCTGAATGAGAGTGAATTATAAGAAAAAGATGCAGGGGGCAAGGAGCGCCTGTCATTGTTCTTTTTCCTACAAATGTGTACACAGTGTTTGTGTGACCAATTCTAAGCTCTCTGACAGTTAAAGAGCAGGCTTCATTAAGCAAAACCTGCTTCCCCTTCCCCCTTACCAAGCCGTTAGTGGTTTGTAAAGACATTCTGCTCGGAGCATGGCACCATTCCACAGGAAATGCCTCCTTAACACCGCAGGAAAGAGAAACTTTATCTCCCTTTTAAAGATATTTTTTCTATTTAATCCTGTCAAGCGACTGCCCAGTCAAATGACTGAGGCTTGTGTTAGTGTTATTCTGGGCTCAGGCCAATGATCAGTCTCTCTCTCACTCTTATACTCAATCTTATATTTGAAAGCTAATTCTCTTGCTGTTGTTGACTGGCATTCAGTCCATGATGGCTTACGCACTACAATGTCTAAAGGTCTGGGATTTGTCAAGGAATGAGAACATCCTCTTCTAGCTGGACCTGACTTCTGCGAAGGCTAATGATTTAAGAGTTGCCATTGTTATTTTATGCGGTTGAGGCCTCAAGGCAAGACGTTTGTCTCAGTATTGGTCTCCACAGGGTTCTCTGTGATTGAATGTTTATTAATTGGCGTAGGTCATTATGAGGTGTGTGTGTGTGTGTGTATGTTCATTGCACAAAGCAGACAAATGAACAATCTGCATCCCCTACTGTCTAGAATCAGCCAATCTTCTGCAGTAAGCCATAAACTACCATGATGCACACACACACACATTCTCATCTGCAGTGTCTCTATCATTATCACACTGACAGACACAGTCATCACACAGTTGAGTGACATCAGTCCTCAGAATACGCCGCGACAGTCTCCACAGAAAATATGTTCCACTGCACATGGAGATGCCGTAGATGGTCAATGAGTCAAAAAGAGTGTGTTTGTTTGTGTTTTTGTAACTTATTAACAGTAAAGCTAAGAAAAGTAAAGTAGACATGGCTCTTTTGAGCCTGCCATAGCATGCCACTTCCTAGAGACTGTTGTATGTGTGGTATGGTCAGTGGGGTAGGGGAATGTGGGGTGGGGGTGTTCTTGCAGCTGACAGGCCTTTCAGAGAAGCAGGGCACCAGGCCATATAGCTGCAGCTGCCCCCCTAACTGTGCCCTCTTTGACGGAGGGAATCATGGCGCTTACCACCATATCTAGATACCACACACGCGCACATAATAGCATGCACGCACACACACACACACACACAGAGTCTCATTCTTCACTGTGTTGTCACAACACCACTTGAAGGTAAACTGAAAAGCTGTGTGTGTGTGTGTGTGTGTGTGTGTGTGTGTGTGTTAAATGCATCCTATGTCTCACATACAATTATATACAATACTCCATATAGTGTTAAGACTGCCGATTTGACACATCTCTGTTATGAGATGTGCTCTTTACTTCCGGTTGTGTCCTGAATGACTTGATCCCACAGATGTAGTGTGGAGTATAGGGGCCCATGTCCTCACAGGGAAGAGCAGTTGGCAGTTGGCACTGTGATAAATCAGTTCCTTTTTGATATTGGAGCTACAAATAGCAGCAAGAAGGCCTTCCCTAACACTGGCATGAGTCCTCCTAGACACATACATTTTCATGCACATACGCGCACGTGCGTGCACACACTCACACACAAACAAAAGCAGTCTGTTTGTTAACTAGCCTAACAGAGTTGTCGGGTCTTAACTGTTCCCCTCTTTGTGTTTGATAAGTAAAGATAGCTGTCCCACCTGTTGGTTGCCTGTCTGCAATGCACACACACACACACACACACACACACACACTGTTCACTGTTTCTTTTCACAGCAAAGGACAAAAACCACCTTGCAACTATCCCACAACACTCTAAACCTTATCCTACACACAAACGCTCCCTAGCAGCAGTCTGAGAAGAATGAAAATGCTATTGAATTTCTTTTGGTCTAATGGATTTTTTTCCTTGCTGTGTGTGTGTCTGTGTTCAGGTCTGGATGACAGCCTGCAGCAGTATGTGAGTAATTTTGAGCGGGAGAAGATCAGCGGAGAACAACTACTGAAGATCTCCCACCAGGACCTGGAAGAGCTGGGCGTGGCTAGAATAGGACACCAGGAGCTGGTGCTAGAGGCTGTAGACCTGCTCTGTGCTCTGGTTAGTAGATCTGTGTCTTCTGGCAGGCGGTTGATGGTCTCAGTACAGCAGCCAGCAGGAATATATGATGTGTTATTTCATTATTATGAAAGCTACGCTTAAGGACTAAAGGACTTTTAATGACTTAAGCTGTTTTAGAGTCTGAAATCCCTGACACAGGTCTGACATCATTCATGAGCAAGATTATACTTCCAGGAAGTCCTTCTGGACTCCCTTTGACCCCCCCCCTAAATCATTGTCTTTCAACAGGACTTAACAAGGAACTTCCCAATGGTTTAGGATGGTTGCAAGATTAACCTTTTCCAACAATATATATAATATGAAATATATTCTTTCGATTTAAATTCTAGCACTACACTTTTTTTATTTGGTAGTTCTTCAAATTGTTTTTAGAAATGCTTTACATTATGTATTGTGGTTGTAGCTTAAAACAATAAACTGTGCTAATTGACTAATTCTCTGTCAGTCACAGAACCTTCTCAGACTGTGGTCTGATCTGGTTCCACAGTTACAAGAAGCAATGGTGAAACAAAGGCCCGTCAGTTCCCACACATATTTTATTTGAGCGGTGCAGCGAAAGCATATGAAGCAGCCCCGGGTCATTAGAGAACAGCAGTATCACACAGCGCCGATGAGAGATTAGGTCACAGGGGCCTGAGGGCCTCCAAATGCTAGATTGGAAATGTGATAGATGATAGGGGAGGTGGCGGTGGGTCGATGGTGTTTGATGGAGAAGGTGATAGCAGTTAAAAGGTCTGCTTTATTATACTTCATCTACTGCAACTCCTCTACTCCTCTCCACTTTCCCTTTTATGCTACACACACACAGTGTTGTTCTGACACAAATACATGTATACTCAAGCAGTGTTTGCTGTCTGTCTCCACCCTTTCAAACAAACTGACACCAGTGGCAGGTCAGGGGTTCAGTTCCTCCTTGCAGAGTAATGGTATGCGGTGTGGCTGGCTTTCTTCAACCAGTTAAATGTCTCTGGATTGGCCCTCTGTTGTGGATATGGACCAGACCAGCAGACCAGATGTCCAGCATCGTAGCTCATAGAACTTGGATGCATGAGTGAGAGAAAGTGTATAGGACAGACTGGTATTCTTTTAAAAAAAACATAGAAACTCTGGGTGAGAACCAGGTTGTACAGCAGATGGGAGCGATTTGAAGTTTCATTACTTCCTGTGCCATAAAAGTCCCAGATTGCGGTCCCTGCATTTTTCATCTGTGTCAGCATTTCTCTCAGCCAAATCCTTATGTTCTCATAAAATGCTTTGCATTAATGTTCGTGAAAGATATGTAGGCTCCTTCTCTGGGAAACTTGCCCACCGAATGTTTTCTCCACTCCATGAAGGTTTATCTTACTTCTGCGTACATCTGAAGTAAGACGTCAAAGGGTTATCTGTCGGGGTAAGGAATAACAAGTCAGTTTACCCCGAGATAATATCCCAGCCAATGGTGTGCAGCGTCAGACTGTGCCCTTGAGCCATGTTTTTTTTCTCTTTTTCTAGCATCCCATTGGGGAACATGGCACGTGTGATTTGGTCTGTGGTCAGATGCTTCAAGCAGACTTCCATCTCTCTGCTCAAATGTGACTCCTGTTGCATGTATCATAATGTGCTGCACAAAACAACTTTTCTTTTCCATATGATTTATTAATATAGTATTTTCTTGATGACATTACATGTAGGTAGTGTAGTACTCTCAGCCCCTCACCAAACCAACATTATTATTACAGAAGAAATTTTGAGAATCACTTTCTGAAGTTGAGGTTTTCAGAACGCATCCAGCTGCTCTGGGCAGAAACATTAGAAGAGGACATATGGAAGCACTTGAAGAAAGGGCAGGGGTTATGCTTTGTTGCTTTGATAGATCTACTTGTCATAGCTTATGTACCATACAGTACATCCTAGGGTCCATATCCTCTGTTTTACTGTCTTGGTAATTATGCCCAGGTTCTTACCAACCCCTACAACCTCAACATCCAGGCAGTGAAGAACGGCTTCTTAAATTTGTTTTAAATCGCGACGATTGTGTTCCCAAAAAATGTATGTTGTTTCTTGCTACATGTTATCAGTGTTTTTTTATTTAAACTAAAAAACCGGGGGATTCCTGAATTGCTTTGTATTTGTATTCAGGATGTATTTGACATATTTAATTATTACCCTCCCTACTTACATAGTTCTTTCAAACGTGGTGGACTGTCCAAGGTCTGAGATATACTGCTGCTAACGCTATTTAGTCTGGCTAAATGAGTTTTGTCCCTTATGGCTTCACCTATTAAGAATGAGAGCTTGGCCTTCCACAGCCCTCATGGGAGGAAGCAAGGCCCCTCTGAGTCAATTAGTTGTAACTGAGGCAAGGTCACTGCTACTGACAGAAACACAGTCTACCGGTAACTGACCTCTAATGCTTTCACACAGTTCTCCTCCCCCTGTCTCTGTTTGGGTTGTCGGGTCAGACACTTCCTGTTGATGCTGGCAAACAACAGTTGCAGACATCATGCTAGTTACACATTTTATAGTCGTTCATTGTAGTTTTAGGATACATGTCATTTCTGTGCATTAATAACACATGTTTTACTTTACCTGTGATACTATTGTAAGTAAGTAAGTAACCTGGATTCCATGTTTCAATATGTTACCTACATAGGCATGACACATTTAGTCAATGTACACTTTGCCTGTAGTCAAAGCTATCAACAGCAAACCACTGGCTTGGGACAGAGCAGTTTATCTTAATGGAACAGCATCCCATGATGTCTTCTGCAGAGTCTATCTAGAAACCCAACACCTTTTTTTTTTCTTTTTTTCTTTTTTTTTTTTTTTGTAGGTCCCACCCCTTGAAAACTGCTGTGAAAGGATTTTACTGTCTGTCCCAGGGTAATATGTAGTGTTTGTCCTTACCCAGCACAAACTGGTCTATGAATACACATCCACACATACTGTACAAACACTGATACACATTCACTATGCATGCTGACATAAGTGAGGCCAATGTAACCATAGGCAGGAAGCCCTGTGTTGTGATAGCCCATCTCCACTGCTCCTGAGGACACTTACATCAGTATATAATCCCTGAAGGGGTCCAGCTAGACGCTACATTACAAACTCTTACCATCTTGAATGTGCATTAAAGCAGGCTGCCTATAAAAAGCCCTGATATAACACCAGTATTTCTGTTACATTGAGGCGGAGTGTGTTTGATTGGAAACACAGATTTGACTCAGACTTGGTGGGACAAATGCTCTCAGCTGTGAAGCAGTGAAAGCTGCTGTGGCAGTGTGATTAGACATTAGACATTATGACAGAGCCAGGAGACACGTTTGAAATGGAAGGGCCACCACTGCCTTTGTCCCATTTTCAATGTCTGGTTGAGTCTGAGAAACCAAACCATGAATTGATTTCTTCTTTTTCCATGGCTACTTGGAGTATAGTTTTATAATGCTGCTGTAACTCTGAAAGTATCTTATATGTAGCCTACTGTATAATGAATTTCCATCTGCGGTTCTAGTATTAATGTGTGTGGACAAAGAATTCCTTGTCAAGTGTGCTGTGAGCAATCCTGACTGTTTAAATATTAGATAGGTGTGGCGATTTGGCCAAAACCTTCTATCACAGAATGTGTAATTTTATATTGTGGTAACGGTAAATCACAGTTTAGCAGGTATAAAGTAAAATCTATGGTATTATTTTGTCATATAATATTGTACAGTATATTGTAATATCACGCAACCTTAATGCTAGAATAGTTCCATTAATACATTTTCTGACCAAATTGTGTGGAATCATTTACAGAAAGAAGTCTATTCACTGAGCTACAGGGTCTGAGGTGATAAAGTTACCTTATGACGTTCTGTGGGCAGTAGACCACTTGTAGCCCCCACTTTCTTTAGAATGCCGTGGGCTGTGCTTTGACAGGGAAGTCTTTGACTTGCTCTGCATGGTTAAGGAATGTAGCCTGTGCTTATTAAGAACACGGTTTAGTTACTTATTACCTAAATCTTCATTGGTATGCATGTCTGTTTAGTAACAAGAAATAAAAGGTATTTATTTCCCTGAACAGAGTTTCTTTATGAGATGATGGGCCATTAAGTGGGATACTGCTATCCAGATATGCCGACAGTGATCAATAAACCACCTTTAAGTGCATTACTAATGTACTGGTAGGCCTGTTACCAGAATGTTTCTGAAAGTATTGATTCATTTTGTCATTCATTTGTTAATATTTTTTCAGCTGTCGTTAAGTATTAATGAGGTTAATCCACTATATGTTTAGGCCATGAGCTCATGAGATTAAAATAATGTTGGCCCATGGTCAGTGTGGTCATTTTCAACCTATATGACACACTCTTCTACAAACATGGTCAGTGCTGTTCTGAGCTCATTCTCAGCTGTACAGTACCTCACCTCACTGCTTGCCTGCACAGTACTTACTTGGAGTACCCTCCAAGATAAAGATATAGTTTTTAAAGAGCTTGTAAATTAGATTAATGCTGGAGCAGGAAATAACCCCGGCACAAGAATGCAAACTTTGCTCTCCGTGATGGGAATCAGGTGATGGCACGTGAGATCCTTCTCAAGGGCCGGAAGAAGCCTGAAGAACAGAGGGGAATTTCTGGAGCCTTCCAGACACAAACACTGTTAAATCCTGTCTGTCATAGCATGTTTGCATTGATTGCAGCCATTCACTGTGCAGGAAAGGACATGTATTGCAAGAATATGACTCCAGTATAAAAAAGAACCTCACAGACATACTTGAGTTAAATTATTATTGTAATTATCTTGGCACTACATTGACAGCTCCTCTTTAATAACAGTAATAATATTCACTTCTCTGTCCATGTTTTTTTGTTTCAGAACTATGGCGTTGAGACAGACAACCTTAAGAACTTGGTGGTAAGGATGAGAGCTGCCACCAACAGTTTGCACATGTCCACATCTGACCGCAGGAAAAGCCCTGCTTATGATGGCAGCATGTCACGCAAGCCCCCCAATGACTTTCTTACCAATGTCGTGGAGCTCATTGGTGCCGCGAAGAGCCTGTTGGCTTGGCTTGACAGGTATATATCCACACCTTTCTATACAGTGTGGGTGGTTCGTTAGGTTTTGAAGCCTTTTTATTGTATGTACACCTAACAGTACCTGCTATAAAGGGATACCTGACAAAAGCCTTATAAAATGAACAATTACAGTGTGGTCATTTAGATGGCAGATGGCTTTATTCAGATATGACATTTTGCTTTCACTATGGTAATATATAAATCCGAATTTAGTTTAGCTGCATTAACTAGCGTTGACTTTGACAGTGACACCCATGTTGTTGGCATAAAAGCAATGTGAGTATAGTTGATGCTAGTTGTCTTGTACATTTCCATGCTCTTAGCCAAGTTCATGCTATTTTCACCTTGTATTTCAGCCAGGTTATTTAGCTGTGTGCCAGCAACCATGACACACCCCTTGAGCTAAAAGCGTCTTGGACAGGAGCTAGCAATCTCTCCTGTACTCCTCATGACACACTGAACTAAATTGCATCATAAAATGTACTTCTATCAAACACTAGGTTAAGATAGGTTAAGCTTAGCAGTTGGGCTGGAGCTGAACAGATTATGTAAAGACATGTCACATATTGGTCCTAACATCATGATGTTCCAGCAAGGTAGTGGAAAATGACAATGATAATTAGGAGACGTAACATGGATGTGCCTATGTGTATTAATTCCTAATGTTCTCCTTTTCTTTTTATGTCTGTTTGCAGGACGCCACTGTCGGGGATCAGTGACTTCACAGCCACCAAGAACAAGATCATCCAGCTGTGCCTAGATCTCACCACCACAGTTCAACAGGTCTGCATGCTTGTTAGCTCATCGACATGTGTAGCAGGCCATTAAACTAACACACACACACACATGCACACATGGGAAAGGGGATGTTACAGCCATGACATAGATTTGACTCCAGCAGTCTGGACACACTTCAGCAGGATGGTGTTTTGTTTGGCAGTTTTCCCCCTCATGCTAGCTAATGAGGAGACCCCCCATATGCATGTATATTAAATGCAAAGTTCAGGTTTTGAGTTTACACTCATTAAAAAAACACTAAAAAACACTAAAACGAGTGCTTTAAATGTTGCCCTCTGGCATTCCATGGGCTATAATACTGCTCCAGTCTTGCAGTGGGACATTGTCTGGAAGTACTTGTGTTTCAGTTTAGTGCGTAGATGATGACTACTACAGTAGATACTGTATATGGATAACTTTGAAAGTGAAACACAATCCAACAACTGCCACTATCTTCCACCACTGCAGTTTTGCTTTTTGCAAACTAGATATTGTTTTATTTCATAGTGACATATGCTTATATAAAACACAGTATGCAGTTTAGACCTCAAGTAAGAAATAGTTTATTTGTTACATTTGGTAATATGGGAGAAGATATGCTTTGAGCAAGGCACTTCTCACTGAAGGCCTTTTGTGCAGCATGGGTCAACAAGCATTGCATTTTTCCCCACCAGTGAAAGTGGCAGTGGAGACCGCAGGTGTCATTTTTTAGAGGGCCATTGCATCAAAATTAATTCCTTTCCCAGAGCACTCATAGCCTCGATGATGTCTGGGATTTCAGCGCCTCTGCTGATTTACTGCTGGGGCCCTAACCCTGGTTGTCTAGGAGAAGTGGGGGAGCATATTTCCCACGGTGGCATTTGAAGTGCAGGGGGTTTGAGTGTGTGTGAGGTGTGGTATAATGTCCAAATTATTTGTTAGGTGGGACGGACTACTGTAGTCTCGCATTAGTGTTCTTAATAACTTAATACACATCAAAGCAAAATAATTTATTCTCACACCTGTATTTTTTAAACCAGAAATAATCACACTGTTACTGCAGAAATACTATTAAGAAGGCTCACTTTCATCGCAGCTAATCCAGTGTTGAATAATGACTTACACTAAGTCTCCAGTCTAGACTAGTAGAAATCTGCTGTACTAGTTCTGTGATATAACATGTTACCCTACATTACCATCTGGACTGTTTAGACTAGGAATGTACTGTATACTGTTCGTGTTACACTGATTAATGAGATAGCCGGTCACAGGGGGAACTGTTCTGTTGATTCCTTTTACAATGGGGAGGACGGCATGAGTTTGGCCATTCCGTTGATGAACTTCGGCTAAAGACCCTGGGCTTTTCAGAGCACACAATTTATGTGCTGTGCCTCAGTGAAGCATTGTGTGTCTGCACAAGGGGCCGATTGCCATAAAATGGGTCGGGTCGCCCATCTCAGCGGACTTGTTAAGTGAGGGGTCCTCCTCTGTGGTTTTGGAAAGGCGCTTCAAAGAACACATTTTGCCTGGATCCTGTTTTCTCCATCTTTGCTTCCTACTCATGAATCACTGTGTAGGCAGACAGCAGTCTTCTCTAATGCTTCTCTTCAGAAGAAAATAAGCGAGGGAAGGCCCAATCTGTAATTCAATATAGAGTACATCCATCTTGTATGGATTCTGCATGAGTTGCATGATGTCAGGAGGGGGGCTGCTATTGTCCCCATTCAGCTGTGGAGGCAGCCATCCGTCAGGCCCCTGCACAGAGCAGGCACCCCCCCACACCCCTCCGTTTTACGGCTAGGCAAGTCTACGCTGGACATCGGCGGCCCCTGTACAGCTGCATGGGGGAGTCATCTGATCCAGGCCGGCAGTGGGAAGAGGTCCGTGAAGCGAGTTATCAGCACAGCCAGGGAAATCTCCTCCAGCCTCCCCCTGCGTGTGTTTGCTTATGAACCGGCTTCTGTCTGGGAGTAGAGGGCTTTTAGTTTAGACAAAGATGTGGGATTAATTTGGAATCCACCAGCAGATTTTAGAGGGATTATCTGCAATATTGTATTCACATTATTCGATGGCTTGCTACCATGAAACAGGAGTAATGGTCTTTGAATGGGATTTCATGCCAGACCTTGGTAGGAGTTTGTGCCAAGTAGCTTCTGCGCGTCTGTAATGATGCCGTTTTGTTTCACGATCGTGCTGCGTCTTGAAACGCATATTCTTGGCATCTCTTTTTTTGGCTTCCTCGGCAATGTAGTCATCCAAGCACAAGCCTGTTGATAGAAGAAATATGTAGTTGTGTGTTTATGCAGACAGAGCCAAATTCTTTCTGAAACCACCATATATCCTTAGCTGGCGCTGGAAAATGTATCAATGGAAAGAATCAGGATTTTGGTGCCAATAGATGTCAACCGAAACCTACTATGCTTTTTCCCCTTATTACTGTGTGTTTATATTGGTTTTACTAACAAAAAGGGAAATGTGGCGATGTCACGTGTATTTTATTATCCAAAAAGCGTTTAGCCTAAATTAGACACACCGATCTGCTCACTCAATATTTGTCCACGCCAACACATACAGAACATTTACACAGACCAAGGATCTCCAACCACCTGTCCCTGTCTGTACAAATGCAATTAGAACAGCTTGAAAAGCAGCATGCATTTAAACATCCTACCCATCCAGTTGAATGTGCAAGGAAAACAAGGAAATGCTTGCTCGACCCAACCCCTATGCACTGTCTGCACAGAACTGCGTTCTAGACGCATGTCTACACATGTCACTAATACACAAGGGTTAACAAACACTACTCTTGGGAAATATACCTGTTTTACCAGCATTTCCTCTGCTGCGCAATTTTGACAAAACCATTTTACTGGTGTTTGATTGATGACCATAAGCAGCCACAGTTGGGCACCCTTCACCAAAAGTCCCCCTCCCCCCCGTTTTAGTGTCTTAAATAGGGGCCCTTTCACCACTGTCAGCACAGGTGTCAGGGGAGGCTGTTGTCAGCTGTGTGTAGTCTAGCTATGAGGGCAGCCTATGGTGGCTGTGTTGGGACAGACAGTAGGCTCCCAGCTGGCAATATGTATATCTTACTGTTCGCCTGTATTGAACATAATGCATCCAGTGTCTTCAGTTTAGTAGAGAACGATTTAAATAGACTAACCTTTAAACCTCACAGTTTAGTCTGAGACAACATTGCATAATGGGATTACCTCTCTAGAATCACCTCTGAGGTAATACAAGGGCAAAAGCTAATTGTGGCTGCTCTCAGGAGTGCTGTTTATATTGTATAGACCCAACCCAATTCTTTGTTTTCACTCTCTTGTTGTTCACTGTGTACATTCATCCTCCATGTTGTTGTTCACAGGCTTTGACTTATCAATATCCATTTTTTTTTTTACAGGACTGCACTGTTTACGAGATGGAGGAAAATATCCTTGAAGTTGTAAGTTTCACTGTTGCTCCTCACAAAAATGTAATTACACTCATGAGGTTGTACACCGTAAATGTAAAAAGTCTGTTAAGGTATATGCGTCTTATTTAATAGGTCTGTTCTCTGACTGAATGGGACAATAGATGCTATAGAAGTTCTGAATTAGTTAAAGGGGGGGGGGTCTATAATACTGCCAGACTATTAGTTAGTCCTTCCAGTGGCTGACACTCTGCCGCCCTATGGGTTAACACAGGACTTCTTCTGGCCTTCTGTCTCTCTGTCAGACAGCCTCGCTGTCTGGGTGCTCTTCATCTAGGCTTGTCTTAAGTTCTTCTCTGTTTCCAGTTTTTCTAGTTAATGGCACATTGTTGACCTTGCTTTCCAAACACACACACACACACTGTTCTACACACAGAAGAGATATAATTGGCAAATGAAGTACCACTGAAGGAAGATTCTGTCAAATCACCTCTTAACAAGATATACTGTATATGGCTATAAACAGCAATGTTAAGAATTTCAAATAACAAAGAATGTGTACCATGTTCATAGAATGCTTGCCTTCCTCATTTAGTTCTTTGACTGGTTTCGGTTTGGGCTTTATCTATTGCAGTCCAAGGTCCTGAACAGCATTTGTGATCAGACTGTGAGAACAACCTCTGACCCCCTCATGAGCCAATCAGCATGCCTGGAGGAAGTCCAGCTGACCAATATCAAGCCAGGGGAGGGCCTGGTAAGGAATTCTGAGGGATTTGTTGTTCTTTTTGAATATTTAAGGCTTACAGCCAATGCACGTGGATTGTAACCCTCACCTTTATGTCAGTTTGCCATGTATTCCTTTGTGTTTTTTCAGGGTATGTACATCAAGTCGACCTATGATGGGTTACATGTCATCACTGGAACCACAGAACATGTATGTATGACATATGTTACCTATTAAACTACGTTCACAGAATCAAACCTAAAGTAGTACAAAAGTACAAATCTAGAAAGATTGGCATAGTAAAAACTTTCACGGCTCTACTATTCTTTTTCCAAATGACGTGAAGAATCTGCGATGGCTATTTAAAGAACATATGGTTGTTGTTAAAAGAAGATCGCACACGTGGTCAAACAGCTAGTAAAGTGGCCCACCTTTGAACCCCCCTTCCCACACCCTCCACCCAAATATTATTCCGTTGAACAAACACCTCAGCCTCAAGCTCTATACCTCTAACCGTGGTTTGGGACAACACTGTTGTGTTTTGCACAAGGGAGTGTACATCATCAAGTCATGCGTTGTTCTCCAACGGTCTTTGTAAAATGACAAACCCCCACCAAAACAGTCCTCCTGTTCCCAAAGTTGAGTCAGTGACTAATGCTGTGCATCACCGACACGGTCACATTCTCACACCTCCGGCAGTTAATTGTGAATCAGGAGCTGATTCATCGGCAATTGTGACTGGTTAATCCTTTTTGGCATCTGTTTGCCATGAAAGGTAGTTGGTCTGAAAAATCATACGCATGCAGAGCGTTCGCATTTCTGTGTGATTTGTTTATTATGCACGACAACTGTGACTTACCGCAAGTGAATTTGTTCAAGTACCTTGAGGTTTTGCTTGCTATGTTCTGTACCCTATGGGGGTCTTTTACCGCTCTCACAACAGAGCCATACTGCCAAATATAACTAACTGCAAATATAAATAAATCTAATTTGTGACTATACAGTCAGTAGTCTTGTCCTGACTGAACTCTTCAGAAGTGATACGCTTTTGTTGCTGCCATTGTTTGTTTTTGTTAAGTCTCTATGGCACTCCCTGGCAGAAGCCGTGCCTGCGCAGCACCTGTCAGAAACCAAGATAAGGCGTATACATGCAACAGTATCCCGGTTTCTTTCAAAACCAGGATATGGGCTTATCCCGGTTCCTTAAATCTGGATATGGTGTTTACATGCGCAAACACAAAACCTGGATTCTTAAAAACTCGATAATAATACTCAAGTCCATGTAAACACTCTGATTGTCAACCCAGAAAATTCAGATTTCTTTTCAAATTTGAATTTTGTCAATATTAACACCATCATTGAGTCCTATTATTGCCATACAGCTGTTTTACAGCTAAAACAAAACATACATTTTAGGATGAAGTGACTCTTTAATGATAACTGACTCTGACGTGTGTGTGTGTGTGTGTGTTTAGTCCCCAGCTGATCTGACCAGGAAGATCCATGCTGGAGATGAGGTGATCCAGGTCAACCAACAGACCGTGGTGAGCATCTCTCCAGTCTAAGACAACACTCTTCTGTCTGGACACAGAGTTCCATAGATAGCTGTACAGCTGATGACGTACTGTACAATCATGGGTTGATGGGTGGTTAGTTCTGTAGTTCTGAGTGTACTATACCCTGTTCTTTCAGGTTGGTTGGCAGCTAAAGAACCTTGTGAGCAAACTGAGGGAGGACCCTAAAGGTGTGGTTCTTCTCCTTAAGAAGAGGCCCACGGGCATAACAGGTTTCACCCCTGCCCCACTCAAGAACATGCGTTGGAAGCCCCCAGTGCCACAGGTAGGAAACACACACACACACACACACACACATTTAAATCCTTCCTTCAGCTTTCATCTTTGAACTTCACCCAAAGCCTAGGCGTCATTTTCTGTATTGTAAACCAATTACCAGCCATTTCAGGGAGTTGGTGCCTCACCAACATGTTCAGGCAAGTGCTGGAGAGCCACCCTGAAAAGAACTGTACGAAGGGGGAGGTATGGACTAGTTCTACATGCCTGGCTGGCAGCAGACACCACGTGATGTCATTCAGTGTTACAGATAAAGGTGGCTGGCCGGGCAGGCAGCAGTATATACAAGTCTCGATAGATAGCATCGCCTGGTGGGAAATCTCACTGATGGCCAATGTCATAGAGCTGAAGGTCGTGGATAGTTCCTAGTCAATGTTCCTGGACATGAATCCCCACTGGTCTAATTTTAAGACATCCATGTAGGTAAACACACCCAATCTCCATCCTAGACACTATACCTAATAATAATACTTATTGTATTATTAATTAATACAAATCGTTATAGCTCATTTGCGGTAAAGGTCAAAACAAGACCTAATAGCTTTTGGTTCAAAATTACATTTTCTATAAGACCACCCATAAATCGCATTTTAACTAAATAATATGACTGTAATCCAGTTAGCCATTCACCCACACAGAGACAAATTAGACTTGGCTTGGCTCATAAACAAGTTGTGGCACCTGAGACCCACTAAGAGGGTGTTCCAATTGCAGACAATAGAGTCGTTGTAACACTACACTATTAAAACCCATGCTCTGACATCGCCTCATCATGCCTCAGGAGGACGTTCTGTATCCTGAGAAGGCCATAGCAGATAATATCAGATCAGAATGGGTTTCTTGTAATTACAAAGGGGCTCTCATTACAAAAGTGGTCAGTGTGTCAACCAATTCCTTGTTTGGACAAGATGACAGGAAAATCAAAGCTCTGCATATCAGTTTGTGTGTTAAGAGGACAAAACAAGAGGCAGATCACACTTGGATCGAATGGATCTGTATTGCCATACATAGCATGCAAATAGGGGAAATTACTTGTGAATCATCCCAACAATATAGGATGGACTCTGGTTTTGGATCAATAGAACATCATCATCATTACTTTTTTAAAAGCCTGGAATCACTGACAGCTCTCCTAATATTAAAATTATGGTGATAATAATAAACCCTGTTCTGCAGATGATGTCAACAAATATGAGACATACATTTAGCCAAGGACAACATCTTGTCTTGAGTGTTGGGCAACATAACTGTGGTAAATGAGTATATGTCTCAGAAGCTATTTTGAACTTTGGATGTTTGGGTCTTTCCTACCTCAAACAAGGAGGTTTAGGCTCAGGGAGACACACCAGCTCTTATAAGACTCACCACACACTGAACACTCCTACCAATTTCCAGAAAGTCATATTTAGTCCCACCATGGGAATGTAATATTGAAGGTCTGTGCAGATACGAATTAGCCCAGACAAGCTAAGAATTGAAAAAAGTAATCAGGACATTGGCAAATGAACTGTACTGTGTTTTCCAGAACAATGCCTCTCTGATGAAAACCCAGTCTCCTTACAGCTCAGCCAATGGCTCAACCAGGAAGGAGAAGCCAGCCATCTTGGACTTGTACATCCCCCCTCCTCCCTTGGTACCCTATACTCCACGGTAAGTGCATTCAATCATAAGTTCTGGATATGATATGTGAAATTGTTGAATATATACCTTCATCAATTTCACAAATACTGTACTCACTCAATTGATGTCTTTACTTAAAATGTAAAGAAACAATAAAGTAACTTGGCATTACCACCGTGCATTGATTCTGTGTGATTCAGGCACCCTAGGCACCCTCTGCTCCATTCCCCCAACCTAGGCCTTCAGCCTGGTGGTTAATGAGCAGCTCCAAGTCCCCTCCGCTTGTTTTCACCTAGCTCTGCTCCCACCACAACCTCTACAGTCCTAATGCAATGGCCTGTTTTTTTCTGACTAGTCTGGGGGAAGTCACACTTTGTGTGAAGCTGACGTCATTTACTAGGCTTTTAAAAAGTTATTATTATTATATTTATTTCATTGGCAAACAAAGCCAGCAACGTTAAGTGCTTACACTGAATTCTGTGTGCCTTCAGAGAGTTAAATACCCCACTGTGTTTAGTTCAGTGAATGAGCCGTGGTTTTCTCCATGCAGGGAGGGGCGAACAAGCTCTATCCACAGCGTCAGTAAGAGGCCAAAGGGCTCAGAGTCCCCCAACTCCTTCCTGGACCAGGAGAGCAGGCGGCGTTTCACCATTGGGGATTACGACAAGATGGCGGTGGCCTACCCCATTGAGGCCAACGTCATACAGCCCAAGTTAAGGGAGCACAAACCCACTCGAGGTCAGTGCCATCTTCAGAGGAATAACGCAAATACATCCATGGGTAGTGAGTAAATGAAGCCTTTTTATATTCTTGTTCTTTACAGTTAAGCCCCGCCCCCTTTCCATGCCAGTGGACACCTGTCTTGGAATTGTAGATCCATATGCAAAGCCCTGGGCACAAGGAAGGAAAGGTAAACATAATTGTGTGCACCATGCAGCAACATTATTGACTTCACAAATCCATGGCATTGATATAGTTAAGCCCTCTTTGACATCCACAAAATGCTAACCTTCGTGAATGGCCAGTGTTTGCTTGATAATAACAATCATAATGTGTTCAGGTGAAGACCTCCTGTACAGATACCTCAGCAACGAGAGAATCCCCACCATTGCCGAGGAGGTGCCGTCCGTGTCGCCGCCCTACAGGCAAGGAGGGGAACGACACCTGGTCAGAGGGGTGGACCATATCCGGGGCAGCCGTTACCTCTCCAGTTCAGACCTCCACCACAGTGCCACCATCCCCTACCAGGAGGACCTGAAGAAGGCCCCTGCAGCCCCCGCCTCCAAGCGGGCCTCGGCAGAACGTTCGCTACTGGTCAGTTGGATCACGCGGCTTAAGCTATTGACTCACTGATGATGTGCTTCCTGTCCGGGGCTTCCTGTTCCTGTCTTGTGTCCTTCCTCAGTGCCTTTTGATTAAAATGTCCAGCTGCTTTCGCAGTTTTGGACCCTTTCACACTCCTCTGTCCCCTACCACCATACCTCCTGGTGTTACCACTACTACCACCACCAGCTAATACTCCTCAACCGAACTTGCTTTAGTAGCACTCACTACGTCACATCACCCCTTTAACACTGCCCACAACCGCCTTCTGACTACCAGCCTCATCTCAACCTCAAGAAGATATATTCAGGTTTAGGACTGTTGGGCCTTGTGTCATATCTGTGGACTCTCTTTGTACATATTAAGTTATATCATGTTTCCATTAAGATGAACTCTGGTACCGTCGTTTGATATTTCATTTGTAGAGATTTTGGGAAAACACGCTCGATAATACTCAGTGTGCTTCTGTTTGGTTTTATTTTCTGAAAAACATTGGAAGAAAAATATTAAAACAGCATATAATTATAACAGTAGTGTAACTGATTTTCTTTTGAAGTGTTACTTTTCTTTTTCATGTTACACTTCTGTTTGTTAGTTGCATTACCGACTGCCAATGGTTGCCTCTTGTAAACTATGCATATACAGAATAGAAAGATTATTATGGTCACTTTAGCTAACAGGTCAATGCTGCATTAGTTGGTATGGGTCTGGTTTAAAAGCTATGCACTCTGTTCCATACAGTTCAAACTGTCTGTATCCTGTTTTCAAAACTTTACTCTGTAATTACCCACCTAAATGGCCTGTACCCACTTTTGGCTGAAACAAATAATCAGTCTTAAATTGCTGGTCCCTTTTTTTGCAGAAACGTCAAATGACCCATCATTAGATCTACCATTGTTCTTTGTGGCTTGGGTCATAAATTATAGAATGACAGTATTATTTTAAAACTAAGTAAAACAAGTGTCAAAATAAATTGTTCCTTCACATGCCTTTTGTAAGATTTGAATAGCATTTTATTAAAAGGTACAGTTCATTCCACTGCTGTTTTGTATTGTCTTCATTTTAACTGCCTATAAAAATCATTAGGTTTAGTCCCTAAGAGCGTGGTATGATGATAATTTGTATTCCACATTTGTATTCCAATTTAACCTGCTGTAAGCTTCCTTCGCCTTCCATATTCAGCTATAGAGTTTGGAGTGCTGGTTCAACACTTGCCATTTAAATTCTCTATGGCCTGCCTGCCTGCCCTTTGAGCATAAACCCTTCTGTTGTTGAAGCATGTTGTGAACAGGACACTCTCAAGTTACATATTTTGGTGTCTCAGATGAAGATACTCATATAACCACCTTCTTACGCCTACAGTATAAACCCTCTGTAGCAGTTGAGTGAGGGGGTAACCGATTGATTGCGTTATCTCCACACATAGTTAAGATTTGATGCTGATACTATTTTCAAGCTTTATTCGGATAAAGCCCTTGCTTGTAAAGAATACTGACACATGGGAATGGATAACTGATTACAGACTGTCAACAGTCCACTAATTTCCCCAGCCATCTATTTCTTTGTATCCTTTTCTCAGTGCACAATTTAATGTTGTGAGAAGGGCTTTCTGAATCTTCTTCCATTTCCTTCTCCATGTATCCTTACCCTGCCTTGGCATGTGAAATGACAGCCGCAGGCGGTGGTTCTTGCTAATCTGCACTGACTGAAAATCTGTGGTCTACCTAACCACTACCTGCACTTTTTAACTTGCTGCTAAGCTTGCTAACATGTAACACTGCGCCTGCATTAGAGATGAGTAGCCTACTTTTTTACACTGCATGTGTGTATGTATATGTGCGAACAAAAATAAATCTTACCTTATCTTACAGAGAACAATATTTATAAAATATATTGTGCAGTTAGGAGAAGCTAGATGAAGGTAGAGTATGAGTAGATGCAGTTTTACAGTATTAGCGTATAAAAGTAATCAAATTAGATGGAAGGCGTGGTTCCAGGCTAAACACCAATGTTTGTTAATGCAATAAATCTTTATGTATCACAGGAATCCAACTGGCACTCTAGCAGGGACTTCTTAAACAGGTGAGTTGCTCTATTTCACACACAAGTGCACGTACACACACACACCAACCAAACAACCAAACAACAGCCACTACTGTATTCTAGTTCCAGACTATAGGTTAGCTAAGATAATACAAATCTAAATGAGTGACCGTGACAGTGAGTGGGCTGTGGAATCCATTCAAACAATCCAGGGTGTGGCTACTTGATGGGTGGGCTAATTATGGAACTAAATAGGGAAATCTTTAAAAACCTACAATCCTAACCAATACATGACAGGTACACACGGACAGTGTGACAGACATTAACCAGAATAATAGCAATATTGATTACATGTTTTATCATTCTGGTACTAGGAGATAAAATACTGTATATATTTTTATGGAATTCTAATCTTTGAGATGTAAGATCCCTGAAACGACCCACATCCCAATACTTCTAGGATAGACCACAATCTGAGAAAATGTTTGCAACATCATGTGACAAATCATGAATCACTTATGCATCTTTATAAATTACATCGTCCCACACCATAACATGACGACAATACCGGAACCTGCTACCATGTTCACACAGGTACAACCCCTGAGGCTTTTTGTGTTTTTGAATGCAAGGCCTCAGGCAGTCTGAATCCCTATGGTAAACGATGACTAAACAGCATACCACTCCAACTCCTGCTATCATTTACATACATTTATATTCCAAGACAAAATGTCACAACCTGTTTTTCACACACTGGATTAACACGTATATCAAATTGTATTCTTACATATGTTTTATGAATAGGCAATGGAGCATTTTCAGGCCAAAGCAGGGTTGTGACAAATAATTTTACTATTTAAAATGAATACTGTAAAATACTGTTGTGATTATCAAGCGTCAAATGTACTCCTACAACTTATTATTAATTTGATTAGCGCCGGGTGTGATTACTGCTATGACCATTACATTAGGACTGTTTGCTAAGACATCTGAAATGCATAAAGTAATTTGCATAACAATAGATGCATATGGTTCTATATTATTTAAAAGTTTAATGCTTATTTTTGAATAGCATAAAAATAACCTATGCGTTACAATAAATCTATTGTATATAATGTATTTTTTACCTAAGAAAAATCAGTCAACGTTACAAAAGGGACATTCTGTGTCAGGTAGGGATGAAGATATTGCATCTACTGAAGCATTAGGAGCTGCAACACCTTCAAGAAAAATATCAAGATTTATGGATGAGCGATGACAGAGAGACATTTTTGGAAATGAAAGCCAGGAAAAACAAGCCTCAGACAACTACGTCTCAAAATTGCAGGGAAAGGCCTTCTGTCTCTGAATGATGTAAATCTAAGTATTTCCAGCAGTTGGAACTAGCATATCATCTACCAGAATGCTGTGGCTGGCTGCCAAATATATTATCAGGACTACTGACACGAACAAAATGCCAACCCTAAAATGTACCCATGGGATCTACTTTGCCAGGGCCACATGAGCATAGATAAAGATAATGATTGGTTACAAGCGAGCTAGGGAAGCAATAAGTATGTGTTTGAAATGTTACAGCGAGCTACATTTTGACAGTGACAGAGTTAGCTAAAGCCTCTAAAGTGTACACAACACTTGATGTAGAGGGGTGGTCTGAGTTGACTGTAAATAAATAGGGTGAGAAACAATGATCGTAACCTCTGGTTGACATCAAAACTGGTGGTCTGGTTTAGACCAAGCGGGTGTCCTTACATATCTCTGCCTATTTGTTTGTTTTTTACAGATACAGTATGCCACAGATGCGATCCTGGTCCTTCTCTCAAGCGGTAAGAGGATATGGAGTGTAGTGTGTCTGTCTGAAGCTCACTAGGGGCTGGTCGGAGTGAGAACATGATTGTGCGTGTGTGACAGCGTGCAGATGTGCATCAGAGTGACAGAGCTTTGGTGTATTTGCTCTGCAATGCAAAGAATCAGTACGCCTCTGCTTTTATCCTCTGCTCATTTGTGCTCACACAAGCTGGTGTCAATCTGTCAGCAGCAGGGGTCAGGTGAATAGGTGTGCTGGTGACAAGCGGATAACCCAAATTTGGGACAAAGTTCTCATTGGGAGTTGTTGTTGAGCCCAGCAGGAGCACCGTGGCCCTGCATGTCAACCCTACATATATAGTAAACTATATAGTATAATTTTATTATTATTATAATATATATATATACACACACACACACACACACACACACACACACACACACACACACACACACACACACACACACACACACACACACAAGCACGCACGCACGCACACAAGCAGGGTCTTGCCAGTCTCTCTTATAGACCCACTACACTGAGCAGGCCAGAATCAGATACTATGTCCAACCCTGTCCAGCCAGCATGAGATTATACTCTATAGTAAAGAATTAGTCAGTCATTCTATCTGCTGCCCTCTCTCACACACTTCCTACCAGATTAAGTCTCGGGGGGAATATTAGTTAAATCCCGTGACACTTCTCAGCATGGTGCTTGATGGGAGATTGAGCCCAACAATGGGGTGACCAATCTGCATTCTTGTGGATCCTTCAGGACTTTCACGAGTCCCAGGCTGGATTACCTCACCTCCCTATCCATGGACGGTTGCTTTTTTCATGTCCCCAAAACATGCCTTGTGCAAAATGTCCCTTTTTAATATTTCTTATGTGATGTGTTAAATAATTTTCTCCCAACATTAAGGCGAAGTGTCTAAGCGTCTAAGTCTAAGAGTTAAAGTCTTTCAGATTATTCCACAAGTGAGATGAAAATGTTATTTGTTGTGTAGGAATCTGCAGGTAATATAGGTAAATGGGATAAAATGTGGGTAAATTGGCCCACCCCACCTATATTTATTATACTGTACAGTATAGGGACATTTTTTTTTATCATTTCACTATATATTTAGGAAGCACCCATGTATCTCTAGCTGTGATAGAAAGATATATTGGGAAATATGAACAGTAGAATACTGTCCACATTTTCCAATTGTCCACATTGTAAATGGGTGCTTATTTCTGTTTCAGTTACTTACCCAAGTCTTCCCTACTTAATATGTAGGAGGGAGAAAACCCAGGAAATGGAAGTGGGGACAGAGACGTTTATTTGAGAAGGCTATTCATAGTCACTGCAGTACAATGGAATGGCAGATGATTTATAAATGTAACTATAAACAAGAGGGAGCAAGAGAAACATAATAGTGTAGAATTTAGGAATGTGACAACTGGTTTACCACATCCCCAACATACAGACATAACCCACTACCACCACATCCGATCCTCTGCACCGATAGCTGTCTGCTTCCATACAAACACTGCTCCAGCTTGTTCTGATGTAGTTGACTAGCTAGTATGTTGTGACTACAGCGCCAGCTCCCCGCAGAGAGACAGAAGGGTGTTGATAGCCATGCCACAGGCCCCAGCCCTGATTACCCCTCCTACTACAACTTGTCCACTGTAGGGCTTCTGTGACCCACGGTGGTTTACAATTGTTTAGATAAGTGTAGTCTACTACATGTGTCTCTGCATCATATCAAATCTGAAGGGCATGTTTTTCCACAGTGAATGTAGGGACATCTAGTGGTGATTTGGGATAACTGCCTGCTTCTTAATCAGGAAGTACCCAATAAAAAAAAACACTAATCAAACGCAACTGAAAACAACATCCATTTGGCGCTCCGGCTATTTCTATGTGGCATGCAAGATGCTGCAAGTTTTATCAGATTTACGTCAAAATATTCGTTCTAAACTATTTAAACTGAAATTGTGGTGGCAGGTAGGCCTGCTTCGTGGTGGTGGATGTAATAGAATTTGTAGGCCTACTTACTCATTAACAATTATCCTATACGTCAAGTTTATTATGATACTAATTCTAATAACATAGAGTGTGGTCGTTTGTAGCATAATAGCACTTTGGTTATCACTTTTCAAAATTGGAACATTTTGTGGCTAGAAATTGTGTGTAAAAAACATGTGATGGAGCTTGAGCTGGAATACTTTACTCACGCACCTGTAGCCTACTTTGTTGTGGTGCGCGTTTTTATTACCCCACTCCCAACTCATGTGTTTACTAACTCCCTCAGAAATCACGAAGGAGATGATGTGTTAAGCAATACGGAGAGAGAAAGAGAGAGACACAGACACAGACAAAAACTACTAGAAACGCTGAGATGTTGAAATATGTTATCCGGCTTTTATTTGCACGCATACATGAGTTGAATGGTTATTTGGACTTGACACGTCAAACACTCGTTTGACAGACACGGGTAATGTTAACTTTCTTTTTAACTCTAGTAGTTTAATTTGACCCTGTGGTTGTGCCTACACCTGTTGTGGTGGTCCTGACCTGAACGTGTTTCTCTAGCACTTGACAGGTTTATGAGATAAATGGCCTACATTAGAATATTTCAAAGGATCAAATGTAGTCTACCCTAAACAGTATGTCAAATTCAGTACTCTAATTATTATGTACAGTAGGCCTAAATCAGCAGTAGCCTATGCTTTATTATATTTTGACATTTTGGGGAGAGTTTTATTTTTGGTATTTTCTGTTCAATATCGTAACATTGTGGTAGTTTTTTTTTTTTTTTTTTTTCTTAAAAGGAACTTGGGTATAGGGAGGAAGTTGCTTAAAAAGCTAAGCTACAGTATTTATCAATGCATCTTGCCTAACTTAACATTTTAAATAAAAATGAAAACTACTTTTTTCTATAGTCTAATTTTAAATAAAAATCTTTGGACATTTCACACTACATAGATACAAGTTCAAAACTACTTGTCTTCACAGCTATGTAAAGGTTTTAGGTTGTTTTGTAAGAAGCTACATTGCTACGTGAATGCTGACTGTAGCATTACTGATAATGTGCATGAGCATTTACAAGATATACTGTAGCCCTATGACTCAGACAATGCTTCCTGTAAGTAAAACACATGTTTTTCCACAATTCTTCAAACTTCTTTATATCTTTATAAGTGAAATTAGCACTCAATCATATCAATAATATTTTTAATTGTTTTGTTTCAAGACTTCAAATCGACATTACCTGTGTAGGCTATCAATGACACCACTTCCTCTTGCTGTGCAGAATCTTAATGTTGAAAAGTAACTGTGGGTAGAAGCATGTATTTATGGAAAAGTTGTGTCTTCCATAAACAGGCTGCCTTCCCCATATCGCTGGCTCCTTCAATGGCTGCTGATGACTACAACCCTGTAAGTATGAGTTTTGTTTCAGGGGAAAGTGGACCTGCACACATTTTATTTAGGCAGTATCTGTCTTTTACCTTCTGTTGAATTGCCACACCTCCACACCTCTCTGTTGTCACAGTAACTTCTGCTTCTGTTTTATGATAACAATGGTCAATATTTAGTAACTAGAGGGCTGTGCTGTGGTCTGTTGGTCTGTTTGCATGGCTGGAAAGTTTATTGTTGATGAGCTAAGTGTAAAGGCAGAACAAAGGCAATGCATAGCAAATGGTAAAGTAAAAGAGAAAAGAGCAAGACGCTGTATACTGCATTATGAGGATGTTGGTGTGTGGGGGGAGGGGGGGTGCGTATGCGTTTAGTGTCTGTGTGTGTGTGTAAAGATCGAAAGACAACGGGCGAGTTAGAGCTCAGGGGAGAGAGAATGCATGTGACATTTGATGTTAGAAACAGGATGTTCCAAAAGACACTGTACATATGTGGTGTCAAAGACTGCAAGCGTCCCTCGCTTTCTTGCGCTCTCACATTTTCTCTGACCCTCCCCACTTTTTGACCTCTTCTGTTTGTTTCTCTATTCTTTAAGGTTTCCCTCAGACACAAGTCTAGGAAGAAGAGCAGAGGGGGTAAGTTGTCACACTCGTGCGCTGAACACACCACTTGCTGTCTCTTGTCTGTGCCCTCAACTGTAATTTGGATCCCACTTTGGGTGTGTGAAGTGGCAGCACAGTTATTGCATGCAGAGATTGCCATTGCCGGTTAGACAATGCTTATTTCACCGGTGTAGTTAACTGGTCTTTGGCGGGGTTCTGGGTTCATGTGAGAGGCTAAATGTTTAGTTCCATCACTTTACGCAGTGGACGTGTCGCTAATGTTGGGTTGTTTATACGCTTGCTGAAGCAGGTAGGCAGAATGTGACACTAATGTCATAACGTGTTTGGCCTGCCATTGCTTGCTTTGTCATTTTCACTAACTGTCAAAAACAAACTACTTAATTATACTAAGTACTATAAATTGATTTCTGTCATATACACGCAATCATTCGGTCTTTGTGTGCAAAGGCAATGTGACAATGAGTAGAAGAAGGATATCAGTCAAAGACCTTGGCCATCCAGACCACCAGGGCTGGCTGTACAGGAAGAAAGATGGAAAAGGCTTCCTTGGCATGAAATGGAAGAAATACTGGTTTGTCCTCAAGAAGACATCTCTGTACTGGTATGCCAACCAGCTGGTAGGTACCATTAAAATCAAGTTGACCTGCAAATGTATTAGTAGTATATTTGACTCATCTTACAATTTTTAAATTGTGGTAAACTTACTTGGCTACAATTTACGAAAGGTAACAATTATTAATGGACGCTAAAAGTGTTAGCATATTGGTTTGAATGATGATATATTGTAATGCATGTTTCAACAATATTCTTAACATCTAAAAATTAATAAGCAAATGTCAACAATGCATTGTCACATACTGAAGTGTCTATTTATATTCCATTTCTATTGATGTTTTGTGCATTTCATAAGGATATATACTTTAATTTATATATATATATATTGTCTTCATGCAGTTCAGATCCTGTTTAAATGTCCATGGGTGTAAACTAATATACACTTACTTGAGAACATACTTATGTGTATTACATAAAACAAAATGTATATGCCTTGCGACTACATGTAATATATATGTAATGTGTGTAGGGGGTTGGGATTTAGTCTCTGAGTCATAAGTTAAGACACAGCTACATGTCAGTGTGACTACCCATGCAGGAAATGACATGCACTGTCATTGTCCTGACTCGGAAGGTCTCACTAATGAACAGTCAGTTGGTTCCTGATAGAGCCAGCCTTTACTTCAAGTCTGGGTCACAGCGCTGGCTAACTGTGTGAAGATCTGCCTACTTGCTAGGAGCAGTATTTTGATTGACATGCATGACAACCAACTACATAACTCAATGATAAAGTCAGACGTTAAACTTACATTCAGAAATGTTGTTGGGAACATTAATGACACAAGACTGGCTGTTTGCAGCTCTTGAAACTAGGCTACAGTTACTGCTTAAAATAAACAGACTTAAATTGGTAAATAATACACTGCACTTGCATAATACCGGAATTACGTATACAGACCTGTGAGTGACAAGCCAATGAAAATCTGCCCACCTACTTCCAGATAGTGTTGACAAGCCATGTATCAGACGTTCAGCATGGGTTGCTTATGTGACACAGTGCTAATGGACGGAAGAGGCTAAGACTTATTTCCCGAAAGGCATCACTTAATGGCATGTCTTTACAAAGACATTCTCATTAAATTCACCCAGATGTATTGGACATTTACAATTGGGACAGCAAACAGTGTTAACAAGTGAACATTCAAAACAGCATGGACTTGTGACCATCTTATTTTGTTTCTTGGCAACTTGAGGGGGGTGGGATCCTCCTGCTCTTAGAAATAAAGCACTATTATTTTGTCGATTGTCTTTGAGGATTGAATACTTTATATTAGTAATATGTTAGCCCTTATAACATGATGCTGTGTTTATTCGAACAGAATGTTGTTTGCTTACAATTGCTGATGTATGCTCATCTAATTGACAAATGTACTAATTCTAAGTCGCTTTGGATAAAAGTGTCTGCTTAATGCTGTAAATGTTCTAATAGACATCAAATGGCCACCTGAAAAGGAATAGAGAATGTTAATAGACATCATGACATTAAGCTCTTAATGAGGTGTTGATATTGTTTGTTTCAGGCAGACAAAGCTGAGGGCTACATAAACCTTACTGACTTTGTGATTGACAGAGCCATAGAATGCAAGAAGAAACAGTAAGTTTATCATTACATCAATACTTATTTATCTTACTCTTGTGTATTCAGTTTTCATACATCTCACCAAAATGGAAAACCAAGATGCCTTTTTTTTTTTTTTTTTTTACATAATTGTAACTACGGGGTATTTCTTCACACTGACAGGAAATACGTGATGTACTGTAAATGCTACAGTTCCTTAACACTGAGCACAACATGACAATAACATGACGATTTATGACAATGCATACTGTTAACTACAATGAAGGTTTATTTGGGAAACAACATCCACACTTTAGATACATAGGCTGCTGTGTGTTGCTATGACACATTTGAGACAAGTCTTGTAGATAACACTACTCCCTCTCATTTCAGTGCAATCAAAGCCTGCCACCCACAAGTCATGATGTTTTTTTTTGCTGCTGAGAACCACGAGGACATGAATATGTAGGTTGCAATATAATACACACTATAGATATAAAAATAAACCAGCCAGTCATATTCTGAAATAATTTTATATGGTCAGCAATGACATAAATGTTTCGATTCACTTTAGATGGTTGAATAAGCTTGGGCTGGCATCAATCCAGTTTGAAACAACAGACCGGAATAATACAGCTGGTAAGTGCTCACACTTCTGTAGCTGTTTCTAGTGTTGGGTAATTTTATAGCTTGGTTTTTGTGGCGTGTGTGACAGTGAATGTGGGCCTGCGTGTGTACTTGTTCCTTTTTGTCTTTGTATTTCCTGGTGTGTGCTCTACAGATTCTGTTTGTACATATGTACCTGTGCAGAGTGTTACAGTGAGGCCAGTGACCTAGAAGAGCCTGAAACCACAGAGATCCCTCCTCCTCCGTACTCTGAACAGCCCCGACAGGACCCTCTAGACACGGTCGGCCCGCCTGGTAGCGGGCATCAGGTCAGTGTGAAAAGGATGCTAAATAAATCAACAGCAGCAGTGACAGTGACTTTTTTATGGCTGCCGTCTAATGATTGTGTTTGCTGTAATTGTATATCACTTGGATCATGAATGTACGGTTCTGTTTTACAGTTCAGCAATATACTGTTGTATTTGTGTTTGGTAGTTCATTTGGACACGATTGGCATGTTCAATCTCTGTGTAATCTATGCCGGGCACGGCCCTGTTCAATGCAGGTTCCCTTTTTTACCTGATAATTGTTGTTTTGTAAGAGTGGCATATTTTTTACATTTTATATATTTAACCAGGAAGTCCCTTGAGATTAAAAATCTCTTTTCAAAGGGAGACCTGGTAAAGATGGCACACCCATTACAAAAAATAGAGTACTTTTATACAGACAGAGGACAACATAAACATACAGTATTACAACATCCAGTTTAGGAATAGCAGTTACACTCCTCAGTTACAGTTCTTAATAAAAGCATTGACCTCTCCCAGGAACACACCATCAGTAAAGTAAAGCTAAATAGGATAGATCTGTGATAGCCGCTTACAGATATTAATGAGGTTTCACAGTATGGCATATGTGACATATGTGGGTTCTTTCAGGGCACTCTTCCCCCACCCTACTCTTCCACCCTCCCCAGTGAAGCCAATGACTCTGTCTCCTCACCTGTCAGCACGATGACGTCACAGAGTTCCGCCTCCTCACTTGCCAAACACAGACAGTCATGGTTGGATTTGGTCTCGCAGGCCTCCCCTGTTGCCGGGGAAATGGGGGTGGTGTGCTCAGTGCAGGTACACGCACAGCCTCCCCCTATAAAAGGGAAAAGCAAGGATGGAACCCAGCTGCTTTCACAAGAGACCCTGGCTCTACAGGACCCGCCAGAGGTTAGGTCCAATGTAGACCGCCTAACTGCTGAAGGACAGACACAGGCAGTTGATTCAAGAGTTGGTGTTAAAGGTAAGGCTACCTGTGTACACCTTCTTTTTTTTTATTTATTTTTTTATGGATGAATGTGAATGCACTGTTTTTTGACAAACATTTGACTTTTGCTCTTATTCTTACTACGTATGTGGCTATGTCAAGTTAACTTTCCTAGATTAAAGGGAAGTGAGTTGAATTGTATTTTTTTATAGTGCATTCACTTGTTCAAAGATATTTCCTGTTTCTGTCTTAAGTAACCTTGTATCCAGATTGGCCAATACATGCGTCTTAACAAATGTTAGTCTTGGATCTGTATTAGACTTTGGTGTGCTTTGGTGTGTTTGGCCCAGAAATTACTATTTTTTTTGCACTGCTTTTATATAATATAGTTATACTATTTATTTATGTATTTTTTTAACCTATTCAAGGAGACTTCACACTTAACAATTACTCACACTTACCTTAAGGATCAAACACCTAGGGTCTCATGTATAAATCTTGCATATGCACAAATATGTGCATTAACCAATACATATGCCAGTTTTCATGCAAATGTTGATATTTATAAATGTTGAACGGGAAAGTATGTGCATAGCAAACTTCAGCAACTTTTAACCCATGCGTATGCACAGCCTAGCATTTGAAATGGAGAAATGCTATGACATTTTGGAGAAAAAAAACTGGCAGAGGTATGTTCATCAACACACAAGGAATGATTTAAATAAATATAAAGATGAACATAGTATACTGTATGCATGCACACACACATTCATTAACATGGTATTCAAATATAAAGAAACGTCCAGGCGTATAGCAAAATGAAAATAGTTTTCCAAAGCATATAACTAACTTAGCCTATATGATTCATAATGTAGAAAAATCCACAGCTGTTACGATTGCAATTACTATATATAGACCAAACCTATACGTTAATTCTTTTGAAGAAAATGGCAGCCCTAGTACTGTGGTGCTGTTCCACATGAACACACTTTCAGGGACCATGCCGACACCTTTGCACAGGATGCATAGCTTTTAAGCCAATATCGGCTCCACAGAGCCATCCTTTTGGATATCTGCCAGGCGCTGAATTGCAGATGCCAATAAATCGCACCCATTCTGTCAATCCAAGTCCTGTCCGTTATAGGCATTTAGGCCACTGGAACTGTCAGGAGATTATCGATGTATATATCTCCTAACCTATGAGAGAAGGACACAGAAGAGTCATACACCTTTCGACTTT
>JAODUG010004402.1:0-10606 GCA_027564795.1 Aphredoderus sayanus
GGAGGATTTTTGCCCCCCGGCTGGATTCGAGCCGGCGCGGTCCAATACATATTTTGAGGACATTACGAGGGTTAATAGAATTACTGAAATAAATATTTTTGATGATATTCTAATTATATGACCAGCACCTGAAAACTGAACAACTGAAAAGATGATCTAGAAACAATAAGCAATAAATAATAAGGGCTATTTTGGGGGGGGTAGGTACATTCTGTAGATTGAGGACCACTGTAATTAGTTAAAATACATTGTCCTCTCCAGTGGTTGGAGCTCCATCTGAACCAACACATCCCCACCTCCCTCCTACTGCTGTCCAGAGCCATGTACCTCCCTGACACGCTGTCACCTGCAGACCAGCTAAAGACCACCTTGCAGATCCTCCCTGACATGGTGGTATGTGTGGGCATTCTTGTAAGCTGGGCTTATTGGAAGTCATTTTTAGCAAATGTATCTATTCCTAGCAACTTACAGTGGATAATGTAGGAGTAAGGCATCTTTTTCAGAGAGGGGTAGGCCAACTCCAGGGCTTTTATCCAGGACTTCTGTCTGTAAATCCAACACTGAAACCATCCAGTCATGTCATGACACCAATTAAGTAATGTATTACGCAATTACTTAAATCAGATGTAATTAAAACAGATGTTTACTCTCCAGACAAGGGAGGCCCAGCTCATGGTAGCAGAGATGGAGCTCTCAAAGGTGGACAATAAGACCAAGCTGGAGACTATGTTAAAGGAGGAGGCAACCATACGCCAGGACAACAAGGACAGAGAGATGGAGAGACTGGCAGATGCAGCTGAGAGAGCCGCTATGGTGAGTGCCCCTCATCTGCCCTCTAGAAGCTGTTATGGCAAATTGTCTGACCAAAGAAGGACTCAGAGAACTGAGTGAATCAGGTTAATTGATGTGTCAATGGGTAGCGATCAAGTACAGATGCTAGGCCATGGTGTTCAAATTGATATGTTCTATTACATTTCTTAGATTGTTATTAATTAAGTTGTTCTCAAACAACACCACTTTCATACTACATTATTCTAGTTAAGGGTCCAAGCACCAAAGGTGCTGGATCCCTATTGTGATTGTTCTGATTATTATTATTATTTTTATTATTATTATTATTTTTTGCCGCTTAGTTATTGCCCAGCCAAAACTTTAAGGCCCAGAACCATGAAACTTAACAACATGGTCAAAACTTGCCCCCACCACTCAGACCTCTAAAACTAAGATACTGCGCCCATAGGTGCTGTTATAACACCTTTTACCTTTTTGCATATATCTCAAAATCGGCTTATTCTTGACAGATTTGCCCCTAACGACTCATTGGGCTATATCTTAACATCATATGGTCCGTAACGTTAATAAAGTTTCGACAAAATTCTTTAGATGCATACCAAATTCCGTGAACATTTGTCCATAGGGGGCGCTACAACTACCACATATCTCAAAAACCGCCATTATAACTTTGCATATTTGCATAAATTGCGTAAAGTGCCAATTGGCTGTCTCATCAATATGGCCGCCAAATGGCTAATTAAATTTCAAAAGAATGTAGGTTCTGTTGTGAATGCTGAATTGACATGAAATTTGGTATATAGGTCTATAATGTCACAAAGAAGGGCTGTACAAAACATTGGCATAATTAGCCAAAAGGTGGCTACAACATCCACATTTGCATTTTAGAACATATTTCCATAATTACCAAAACTAATTTCAAAATTCCTTTTTCTTATGTTTTCTACAATTTGCATTATAAAATGTACTTTTTACAAGTCACATTTCCTGCATTTTAACAATATATGAAAAACCTTCTTTCGTCAACTTGTCCTAGACTGCTACACATATTCAATTTAAATTGAGAATAAAGCATGCAAGCAAGACCATGTAAATAAAAAGTTATTCAAAGAATTTTAATTTGTCAAACCATTTTGTTTATTTACTCAGTCAAAGTTTGTTTAGGAGGCCATGCATTTACAATGGAGTAAAAAAGGTAATCTGAATGTCCAATCAACTTCTTATTTAGTATACAGGTATATGACATCATATACGTTAGAATATCATCAAAACAATTAATGAATTACCTTTATTAATCATTTTTTAGTCTGACACTAAAACATTGAGAAAAGCAATGTTCTACATAATGTTTATTGGAACAAAAACATTTGCAGGTAGAAGTAGCCTAGTGATGGCCTAGTAGTTAGTAAAATTCATCTCAGTTATGAAGGTGATTGGTTCGAATCCTTGGATATTATTTTCACAACCAAGAAGTAAAAATGTGTTTGTAGCTTTAAACTGCATCTTTCGTAAAAACCTACACCTCAGATCTTTCCTTTATAACAGACATCATTGGGTTCTTTCAGAATTTGACAAGAGCCATTCCTGGTCTTATGTTGCCATCTACTGTTGGTATTTTAAAACTCAATGTAATGTAATTTATTTTAGAAGCAAATACAACTGTGTCACGCTAGCTGCTCGCATGGCGTAGCGGTTTATGAACTTGGCCATGACTTTAAAAGTCTTGTTATCGAATCCTCATTAGGGAAGTTCCCTAGATGACGTTGACATTAGTTTGTAGCTCTAACATGTCTATTCACTCTATTTGGCATACTCTCTGCAAGACACCTCAATTTCAGGGCATGCTTTCTTAACCCTCGTAATGTACTAAAAAATCTCTTATTTGGCCATCAGGCAACGCATCTGATTGTGTATGATTTGTGTGTTTTTTAATTGTCATTGCTGTTTGTATTAATTTCTTTATTAATTATTTCTTCATCTATTTGTGTTGTTTTATGTGCCTTTTAACCCTCCTGTTGTCCTCGGGTTTCAAACTCACACCTTGCTGTGCCAGCAGTGCACATCATATGTCTGTAAGCTGTAGAATTAGGTTTAGAGCCCTCTATCTGCCACAAAGAGCTGACCCAGAGGACATCACAAGGGTTAAATATTTAGTCTCTAATGACATTCTTCTCTAAGATTTTAAATAGTGAGGATATCTAATGAATAATACCATGCATTTAAGCTTTCACCCGTGGAATGGTCATATGTCCAAATCCTACACCTCCAATCTTTCATTTATAGCAGACATTACGTTTCGGGTTCGGGCAGAATTTGACAAGAGCTATTCCTGGTCTTATGTTGCCATCTACACACATTTTGGTTCTCAATGTAATTTATTTTAGAACAAAAACAACTGTCACACTAGATGCTCGTGTGGCATAGAGGTTTATTAACTAGGCCAAGACTTTGAAAGTCTTGATATCAAACCCTCATTATGGAAGCATCCTGGACGACTGCAACATTATTTTGCATCTCTGACATGTCTATCACTCCATTTGGCATATTCTCTGCAAGACACCTCAATTTCAGGGCATACTTGGACCCCGATCATTGCCGTTTGTGGCTATATTTTCACAATTGAAAATTTCTGGGTTTTTTTATATGATAAAGAAAGTTATCAGACACATTTGATTTCTTATTTATTGGCAATGAATATCAACAGACAATCACATAGTTGTATATGTTCGTTAGGTTAATAATAATTTTAGTTTAATACTTAATTTTATTTGTATATTTTTTAAATACTAACAGAGGTTTTGTTTTGCTTTCTATTGTGAGCAGGAGGGTGAGATGGAACTTCCCACCAAGAGGACCCAGATGGATTTGGAGCCTGTCTTGTCTAGTGTCGATAGAGACGTCCTTCCAGAGACACTTCGAGACACAGCACCTGTCCTAGAGGGAATCAAGGTACAGATGTCCGATATCTAATGTGGCGACTGTGTCACGAAAGGTAACGATGTTAGATTAGAGGAGAGTGAGACTTTTTGGGTGCAGGTTCGTCACAATATCTGAGCAGAGCTTACCTAGCCTTGCTAGACCATTCTGATCTTGCGAACTTGAAAAATAATCTATCTGGCACGTCAGGTTAGAGCTCACCCACAATACACTACAGTACGCTACTCGTGGCATTTTTCTTTCATTTAATTTATTACTGTTTACCTTAGCCTATTCAGTGCATATTGTATTCAGTATACAGTAGCCTATAACACATTTTAAAAGCAGTCTTACAGATTGACACCTTCTAAACTCAAACAACAAAAGGTGTTGCATGTAAATATTTATTAGTTATTTAATTAAGTAGACAAGTTATTTATTGAGGCTACGGCATATGGCTTGTCAATATGTTTTTCTCTCTCATTGTTTCCAATCTAATATCATCATCCAGACGTGAGTCTGATATTAAAAGAAAGAAAAACAAAAAGAAATTAAATTAAGAAAAAGGTACATGTGCAGACGTGTTCTGCTGAGAAAAACTGCGACTCAGCGGCTATTTTCCCACAATGACAAAAGCTGTTGATTAATTTATTTTAGGCTACATGTTATAAAGTAGTACGACTAATCTACAAGATCTGTGCTGGTATTTTTAATTAGGCCTGGCCTACTGCATTGACTTTTTATCAATATAGAGCTGCTTGTTTTAAATCAAATGTGTGTATATATATATATCTCATTTTTTAATCAAGAATTGCCTGTGCATGAAGAACCAAAAAAACAAAAATAAATTAAATGAAAGGAAATCGTACACTCATAGTGCCTATAACACTTACAGTAATGTATGAAGATAAGCAGCATTTTGATTAATAAATGTAGGCTACATGTTAAAATAAAATCCAGTCTTTGTAGGAGACTCTAATCTGTGCATATATTTTAAAATGTATTTCGGGGGCTGGGGAGAAATTGATTCATGTCAATAGGACATGCCATAACTGCATGTTTAAGATTATTTCATTATTTGTTATTGTATTAAGCAATTTAATATGGATGCCAAGCTGATTTTTTAAATGTTTTTCTTTTATTGTTTCCAGTCCAATGTCATCATTCAAACGTGGGTCTGATATTAAATGAAAGAAAAACGAAATCATACATGCCCAGACATGTGTTCTGCTGTAAAATACTGCAACTCAGCCATTGAGCTGGTAGCCTATGGTATCTCACAGGTTATTTTACCGTAATGACAATATGCAGCTTGTACATTTTGAGAGAATAAATAAATCTTCCAGACTATAAGATCTCGTCCCTGACAAATAGGATATTATTATTATTAGGACTATTATTATTATAGATGCTTATTAACTGTCGCTAAACTATCAAACGCTTTAAAAATGTATGAGTTAATAACCTAAATGTAAATTATACTGTCATGAACAATCGTCTGTATTGCGCTCTCACAGAGAGAGCAATAGGCACGTCTACAGAACATACTCCTACATACAGCAAATTACAAAATTAGATCTCTTGTGCCATCTACTGGCCTTCATGTATTTTTCAATGTAAAACAGCGTGAGACTTATGCTTTTGGATGACTGACATCTGTACATACTGGTTTAACCCTGGCCTACCCCTCTGCATGTGTCTCTTGCAGCCAATGATCCACTCCTGGCATCAGAAAGACTTCCTGTAGCAAACACACTCAGCATTTGTTAACGTACCTCACAGGTGGTATTTTTTTCATGTAGGACAAGATTGATTTAAACGAAATGGGAAAACTCAACTCTCACTTTGTTTGGTATCCAAATAGGCTATAGCAAATATTATATAATATTTTTACAAAATATTAGCTGTTGTGTCAGACCCATGTACTTTTGTCCTCCCTTCTCCACTAGATGCTGCTTGTTCTCTCTGATAGCCTGCTAACTATGTTGCTTGCACTACTGTCTGGCTGTTGATATGCATTACAGTGTTAACTTTATAAAAGTGCAAGTCAGGACACCTAATTTGTTTTTCTGCAGAATGAAGAGATCACCAAGGAGGAGATTGACCTGTTGAGTGATGCCTGCTCCAAGCTGAAAGAGCAGAGGAAGCTGTTGACTCTGGAAAAAGAAGAACTGGGGGAACTGAAGGATGACATCCAGGAATACAATGAGGTCTATATTCTCACACCACCAGTTACTGTAGACAGACAGCAATGTGCCAATAATTTACCTCTAGTTACTGTATGAATACAGTCACACACAAACCATATTGTGGTAACTTATTCATCAACAGTTGGCTTGTTGCACTCGTTCTAGTTCCATCTCTTCTGTGTAATGCAATGTTTGAAGGATCTAGTGGAGATCAAGAAGGAGCTGTCTAAGGTGGGCCAGGAGGAGGTCGTAGAGGAATCCAAGGCCAGCCAGAGGCTCTCCAAGAGAGTGAACAAGATGATCGGACGCATAGACAAGATTATACTGGAGCTGGAGAAAGACAAGGTAGTCCTGGATGGACAGGTGGACAGCGGGTCCAGCCCACCAGTTGGGTAAGGTTTAAACCATCACTCTACTACTCATTATTGCCATCTCTGTAAAACATTACACTCAGAACTGAAGTAAAAAAAATGAAATGTTTGCCCTGGTGCAGTAGACAAACAAATAGGGTATTGAAATTTGGACAAATTCAAAACTCAGTTTTATCTTTAAATAAAATGTCAATAGCTTCTGATGACTGGAATCTCCATAACCATTGCAGTGCACTTATTCCTGTCATCTTCATTCTCATTGTCATTGCTGCTTTGTAAAATTGTGGGGGAGAAGATGATGAATTAAAAGGTTTTCCCGAAAGATCATTCTAATAATATGTTTCATATATTTATAATATAAATACACAATCTATTTATAATTTCACAGATTCTTTCATAAATATATTCACTCCAGCAGGTAAGCTTACAGTAAATAAATACTTTGCATTTGCATGCTTGTAAATGCTAACATTGCATTGCGGGTTATTTTACCTCATGACACTCAACTCTCCCTGGTGCCCTTAGGCCCTGTCCATATTAGCAAGTTTTTATTTAAAACCGAATTTTATATCTCCGTATTGACCTTTCGTCTCATTAATCCGGCGATATCCAGCACTGCATCTGGATCTTTTCAAATCTGCTCTCCCAAGTGGATTGTCGTGAACTGTTTTGCCGCCTAGTAGGTACAATGACACTTTAGATTTTCACGCTTGAGATAAATAATGTTACTGAAAAACATATTTCCCTGTTCCCTTTGTTACCACACAAATATAGAAAATCACCCATGCATTTCCTACTTCTTGGTCGTAGATGCATAGCCTTCAAGCAGCATCCAATTGTACAGTTGTCAGGGGGCTGTGCAAGTAAACTGGCTTGTGATCAGAAAAATTTGAGGGGCAGATGATAGCCTAACCTGATGATCGATCATTGGCATGTCATGACATCATGAATAATGAAAGTGTTATGAAAATCACAAAATAAACACTATAGGCTATTCAAGCCATGGAATATTAATGACTTAATACATTATAGGCCTGTCATATTATTTTCGAGGGCTTTAATGCAAGTAAGAAGGCTACAGATTAATCCGGGGCTGCCTGATTTTGGGCTTTAGTTTATCTATGCTGTCTCTTGAATTAAATGAATGCAGTGTTCATTTAGCATTCACTTGTGTGTTAGGCTACTAAAGAGACTGTGGGATCTAGTAGAGAAAATCAAGGCAATTTTATCTTGATGAAAATAATTTGTCACAATAAAACTGCAGTCTAACCCCAATTCCGAAAAAGTTGGAACTATGGAAAATGCTAATAAAAGTAAAATGGTGATTTCTAAATTCCATTCAACATATATAATTATTGGAAACAATATTATATGACACACATCACTGATGCTCCTGGGCTCCATAAATCACAAGAAAAGGAACGCTCTATTGTAGTCGAGCCTGCTCCTTCTAACATCAGCCAACTACATTCCTTTCTTGGAATGATTAGTTATTGTGGATGGATCATTCCCAACCTAGCCTCCATTTTGAATCCACTCAATAAGCTGCTACACAAGCGAACAAAATGGAAGTGGTCTGAAGCCTGTAGGTCAGCTTTCTGTAAAGCAAAGGAGTCCCTGATATCACAGGAGGTGTTGATCCATCTGAGCTGCCCCTTTGCCTTGTCTGTGACACCTCACCCTACTGGGTTGGTGCTGTGCTCTTGCACCTTCTACCTGATCGCCTATGCCTCGACAACACTAAGAAATGCAGAACAGGAACTACAGTACGCACAGATTGAGAGGGGAGGCGTTGGCGATAGTTTTCAACACCAAGTACCGAGTACCGAAAGTCTGCAAGTTTACAATTATAAAAGACTCTGATGCTGAACTGTCACCCTTCCTGGTTCGTTGACATGACCTCACTGTACAGCACAGATGACTCATGTGAGGTATAAGACTGATAGTTCCACTCAAACTACACCCCGAGATGTTGAGGGAGCTTCACACAGCACACCCAGGTGTAGTAAGAATGAAGAGTTTGGAGTTATGTCTGGTGGCCAGGCATTGACTCTCAGATAGAGATTCAGTCCAAGTCTTGCCATACCTGCCAGAGGGTCCAAAAAGAGCCAGGCCTAGCACCTCTACATCTCTGGGTGTGGCTCTCCAGTCCCTGGGGAAAAAATACATGTGGTTCAACACTGACTGACGTTAAATTACTGGAACACCCCCCATTCCAAAACCAAAGAACCACCAGCCATGTTGTTCTGCCATGTTCTGTACATATTGGAGTACAAGGAGAATGGAAACCCCATGTGAACCAGATGTTGCCACATTCAGTGCCAGCACACGAAGAGATGGCAGGCCCTGCACTGCATTCTTCTCCATCAGCCTCTTGAGATACCCCAACATATTGCCGGTAGTATTCTCTCAAGTTCCTGTGGCTACCAATATTTCTGAAACACACCACTCCACTGCATCACCCCATGCTGGAGAGGCTCGAGTATCTGAGGCTGATGATGTTATTCTTTGAGGATGACTAAACAGCCCGAACATTACCAAGCTACATAATGGACTGAAAGAGTTGTGTGGTGACATAGACTGGGAAGAGACCATATTTAGTTTTAGGAGTTAAGGGTCTTGTTATACCAAATGTATTGTAATTTTTACAATTACAATACAAAATACAAAAGACATTTTCCTTCCCTTATTTTGTGAAATGTATGTAGGCTATACTTTGATTTAATAGTATTGAGGGTGAGTTATATGTGTAATGTTTTATATATTACAAGTGTAATTCATCTGGAAAACACTAGTTGGCATTGCAGTCGGGGGAAGTTCACTGTCTGTATTGACTGTCTGTATTGAATCGGAGCACTGACTTAGCGGAAGTAAAATTAGTTCAATTGAAGTTACTTGTAGGAGAGATTCTCGGTTTGTGTGCGCTTAATATAGTTAAATATGTTAAAAAGATGCAAACATAACTTGTATATATTCACAAAACAATTAATTAAATTAGCATTTTCCAAAATGTTTGGAATTGGGGTTTGTATTTTATTTTTCTATGATAGGCTACTCAAAAATGGAAGAAAAAAACAAATTATAGCCTATATGCTTAGCATGTTAAACATTGGTAGCCATAGGCTTACTGAAATGGTTTGACCATAGTTCGCAGCAACCAATGACACTGACTAGGCCTTTATTTTAGCAATTTGGTGACGGTCCCTTAGCTGCCAGCGCTTACATTCATCGTCTTTTTACATTTCTACAAGGCAGCGTCTGTTAAACAGCAACTATTAATAAAAAAGAAGCCATGAGCCTACTCTTTTCAGTGAGATGATTAATAATATGCAAATAGATTTGCTCTGTGTTTTAATTTAAAATATATTTATGGCGTTTGACGCTCAATTTAAAATTTGAATGTCTTAACTCTCCCACTGTCCTAAGGTATTTCAGCAGACTACCAACAGAGAGAGCCAACCGCGGAATGTAATTTGTCTGTGTTGTGGTGGGCGCCTGCTACTGGCGAGTGCACCGGGTCATTTCGACCCACGTGTGTTCGTGCAAGCGACAATCGGGAACATGCAGTGCTTCAATTATGTTTATGTTAACAGAACAATTACACCAAATCAAACGAGTATATGCATGCTGCATCCGTGTAAAATCGTTAACGTAACAGGCTGCATTTAGGCAGACCGGACGTTTACCGGTCATGGCCGGTCAAGGTGAAAACCCGCCGATTCTGGTCAGCAGCCGATCGATCAATACATCTCTTACACTGACCCATTGAAAAGTGGACAACTGGCCAAATGGCTCAAAATCACGTGAAAATGATGTCTGTTGTCTACATGATTTACATGTTCAGATTAGACACGTAGAAAACACGTGCACAACACACAATAAATTATTGGATGGCGTTCCATTAGGCTATGCATGCGTTATGACTCTTCCGTCAACATAGCCAACAACTAAACAGACATATGACGTGCTGTGATTGGCACTCTCTGCTGGCATTAAAGTTAGTACACTGGGTCATTTTAACCCATAGGACAGCGGGAAGGTTAATGAAATTGTTATTGTGACTGTGCCAGATAATGTAGCAATATACATATTTACTTAATAATTATTTATTTATTTAAATAGACAAAATAAACACTGTCCGGGAACCATCACCTTATCGTGGTGGAGAGGTTTGTGAGTCTCTGTGAACCTGAGAGCTGTGTTGTCTGGAGCCTTGTGCTCCTGGTAGGGTCTCCCAAAACAAAGTGGTCTCAGGGGAGGGGCCAGACAAAGAATGGTTCACAAGACCCCATGGACAAAAACATGAGAAGATTAGTTACCCTGCCCGGAGGAAGCCCG
>JAODUG010004403.1:0-10606 GCA_027564795.1 Aphredoderus sayanus
TGTCTCCCAGGTGGCTTGTGGCAAACTTTAAACGACACTTTTTATGGATATCTTTGAGAAATGGCTTTCTTCTTGCCGCTCTTCCATAAAGGCAGCGTTTGCTGCACTGAAAGTAAAGGGTCCGAATAATTATGCCTGCCCAATTTTTCAGTTTTTTATTTGTTGACAAAGTTTGAAATATCCAATAGATTTCGTTCCACTTGTGTCCCACCTGTTGTTGATTCTTCACAAAAAATTACAGTTTTATATCTTTATGAAGCCTGAAATGTGGCAACAGTTCAAGGGGGGCTATATATATATATATATATATATATATATACACACACATAAATACATACATACACATATACATATTATATACACACAAATATGTACACTAGGACTTGGGAATATGGTAAAACATCAATTATCCTTTATCATTATTGGAATAAATTCCACAATTTAAATCATTTTAGTGACCAGCCTTAGCCTATACATTTAATACTCACAGATGAGAGGAGATTGATGGTGTTTTTGATGTCTAAGGTGGACTGCTGGACGGCCTTACTAGCAGCATCCTGGGTCTTCTGAGCCTCTTCCAGAGCCTGCTGCACTAGCTCTGCTATGTTCTGCACACTAGTTGCCTCCTTACTGTGACACAAACACAATTCTGTGTTCTAGGTGTGAGCATTTTAAGTCAAATGTATGCAGACTCCACACACTTTCTAGTACCACTTATGACTGTAGGGCTATTTTTACCCATGTTAAGAAATCTGCAGGGCTGTACTTATGTGTATTCAACCATTTGCAAATTGTCCTTTGCCAATGACATTGCTGATGAAAACGTGCTACAATATAAAGCCCATACCTGGCTGTATGGGCCTGCTCCAACAGACTCTCAGCTTTCTGAATGTCATAAGCACTCTGATTGAGTATAGCCTCCACATAACTCAGTCCTCCCACACGCTCCTGGATCTCATCTGTAAGGTCCTGCAGCTGGGATTGTGCAATCGGCATCTGCATCGCCAGAACTTCATTGGCAACGGTCTCGATGCTCTCCAAGTCAGCAGCATCTTCTAGAAGTCACACCAGCATAGTCATATATGTCAAGGTTCTTGCCATTGGACTGCATAAAAGTACAAAGTGAGCTAAATGTAATTTTTCACTAACATAAATTAAAGGTAAAATGGTCACCTGGCCTTGAGCTACCACGAAGTGCAGTTAGACAAGACAGAGCTGATCTCCATTCAATTTAGATGTTAGAAATTGTATCCACCCTTATTCAGAGAATGTAGTCTGCATGATTTTATTTGACAGTTCCAACATGTGGTACACAGGTCACACCAACATTGCTGTTATAGTTACAAGTTGTGCCTTAACATGTTGCAAATGCATATCATTGCCAAGTATTTGCAGAATGCAACGCACATACCGGGCTGGGCAAAAAAACATAACATTTATTTTTTATTGTACATGTATCAAAATAAACGACAAAATACAGGTTCTACGCCATGTATCAAAATAAACTACTGTATTTTTGTATTTTAAAAATACTTTTCCAATAAAGCTTGAAATCACTTCACAAAGCAGTACACTGACTCATTTGATTAAGTGGACAATGTTTGAGATCAACAGCTTTCTCTGCTTAACAAATCTGTTTGCAAAGAGATGAGGTGATGTAAGCAATTGTAAGCTAATATCTCCTCACAGTCCTAGTGGAATATTTCTTTGTGCATGCTGAAAAAAACTATCTGGTATTTTTACACAGCCCTGACTCTGTAAGGGGGAAAACAAAGTGGTGCAGACCATACAACACATGTAAGCTGTAGAATTTAGTTTAGCGCCTTCTATCTGCCACAAAGAGCTAGTGATTTGGATGATTTCTTTAGCACATTTTGAGGACATCATGAGAGTTAACAGTTCAAATATTCTTCTGACCTACCTATTACATCCCAGATCCCCCAGTTTTACTAGCTAACAATGTTTATCTAACAGTTTGTTAATTACCCATAATTTTATTAAGTTACTTGGTGTTTTGAAGGGCCTACCTTGCATCTGAGTAAGCGCCACTAAGTAAGCACCAGTCAGAGGCTGCACGAAGTTATCGTCAGAAAATAGACAGAAAATATTTTATAGTATTGTTAAATTACAAAATACAAAACAAATGTATTTTGATACAAAATAGGAAGACATTTTCAACAACCCTATCAAATACAAATGACAAAATACTCATTTGTATTTCAAATACGTATTTATAATACCTGTATCATAAATACTGCCCATCCCTGCGCACACATATGCAGATAGTGTTATTATTTCCCAACTTCCATCACACATTTGCATCTAAATCCCCATCTAGTGCAGATTCAGATATTGGGAATTTATTTGACCTTTTTTCCCCCCAGTGTCAGCCACAAAGATACATACAGACGTACGTGTAAGGAAGGCTCTAATCTGTTTGATTAAGCTGCGGAGTTCATCATTGTTCTGGTCTACACGCCACTTGGTCTGGTTGCTCTTTAGAAGTACATCCTGGGCACCCTGTTTGGCTTCATCTGCCTTCACCTTAGCTTCTGACACCTGCAACAGTGGATAATTTCTGAAAACAAACCTTTTTAAAAATGTAACTTTAAATAAATCTCTAAAAAGGAGAAGAAATAACAGCGAACATCTGTTCAATTCTTTGGTGCAGAACTAACCTGAATTATACCTGAACAAAATATGAGCTTGCTGTTCTCATAGTCAGCTTGCTGTTTGTAGGTATTTAATTGTGAATTGGTAAAATAGTGAAAGAATGTTAATCAGGTTAATTACATGTTATATAACAATTAATTAACTTTTCACAAATCCCCAGCTACCATAGTTACTGTTACTACGTCTGTCAAACATTAAATGTAAATGGATTGCATTTATATAGCGCTTTTCTAGCCTACCGGCCACTCAATGCGCTGTACATTATTGCCTCACATTCACCATTCACACACACATTCATACACCAATGGCAGTGCAAGCCATGCAAGGAGCACCTAACCACTGGGAGCAATTGGAGTTAGACATCTTGCCCAAGGATGTTTGCAGGTAATCCAGCAACTCCGGGGCTGGAACCCACAACCTTCCGGCTGGGAGTCAAACACCCAGACCACTAGACCATCCTACACTCAACATTACTGTTTAGTAAACTAAACTAAAAGTAAGCTATTAACGAATTTTAAAGAATTTTGATATCACAAACCGTTTTGTTTATTTCCTCCGTCAAAATATTGTCACAAGGCCATGATTTTAAAATAAGCTAAATAAGCCACTCTGAATGTCCAATGAACCTCTTATTTAGCATAAAGGTGTATGACATCATAATTGTTACATTCTCATCAAAACAATTCATGAATTACAGTTATTAACCATATTTTAATCTATCACTGAAACATTGAGGAAATCAATGTTCTACAAAATTTACTTTAAGGCAGAAACTGCTTACTAGAAATTTCTGTGGCATAGTGGTTAAGAAAAACCATTTGTTTTGAAGGTCATGTTTTGAATTCTGGAGTGACATTCTGTTTTCGCTGCCAAATTGTTGCTACAAACTATAGCTTTCTTCTTTTTGTCTATATCTAAGATTTCAATTAATGACGATATCAAGTGACAAAAACTATGCATTCAGCATTCACCCATGGCATGGGTCCAATGTTGCCATCTACTGTTGGTAGTGTAAAATTAATTTGGTTCACAATGTAATTTTTTTGGAAGAAAAAGAAGTGTCTAACAACAGCTTCTTCCATGGCATATAGGTTTATGAACTGGGCCACGACTTTGAAAGTCTTGAGATATAATCCTCATTGAGGAAGCATGCTGATTTGATAGCCATATTGCTCTGACATCACTTTGCTGCTTTGACATATTCAAACACTTGGAGGGTCCTCAAATTCGGGGCATGCATGGACCCCGAATCATTGCCGCTAGTCCTGAAATGTTCCTTCATCTCATTTTATTTCCTTTGTGTTTTTGTCCTGGCTGCACTTGTACTCACCACACATTACATATAGGTAAAGTAAATGAATCCATTTTTTGAAATATAATCTTGCTCACCATCTTGGACAGCTTCTCCACTTCTCTTATAGCTTTGAGGATCTCCTGGTCAAAGTCTATTGCTGTCTGCCAGGCATTGTAGGCAAGGGTTACCAGGCCATTACAACCTCCACACCTACACTGACTATTAGCCAGCCCGTCACAGTTTAGACCATGACACGAGGAATCAGAACAAGCCTCCAAGCCTGCTGGCATGCCACACACCTGAAAGAAAAATACCATTAAACGTAAATATATGGAAAATACTGGTATAGTTTGGTTATCAATCATGACAGTTAGGGTTGGTTGCGGAACTAACTGGCCATATGTGCGAGTTGTCAGGGTGTGTACAGTATTGTACATCGTGAGTGCAGAGTGGGGATGGGTCTTGAAAATCAGACCGTGCAGGACTGTAAAATGTTATTCTCAACATCAGATGACAAACTGTTAAGCATTTTATGATTCAGCTAACCATGATAAAGGTGGTAGTGTTAAGAATATGGGAGGGCTTAGTTGGCAGCAATTGGAAGTAGGACTTTCTGCCGACAACTCTCTACTACCAACAGTTGGCGAATTATGAGCATTTCACCCTCCTGTTGTCCTCAGGTTTCAAACGCACAACTGTATTATGCTAGCAGATGACGGCACCTGATTGTGTCTGACTGTGCAGTTCTCTTTAGTGTCAGTGCTGTCTCTCTTTATTTCCTTATGGGCCCGAAGGGCTACAGCCTCTGCCATGAAAGAAGCAAAGCAGCGGATGTGGGAGAAGTTTGGAGAAGACATGGAGAAGGACTTTCAGTTGGCACCAAGGTGCTTCTGGAAAACCATCCGCCACCTCAGGAAGGGGAAATGGGGAATCATCACAGCCATGTACAGAATGGATGGGACACTGTTGACCTCAAATGAGGTTGTAATTTCGGAGGAAGGAACACTTTCAGGAACACTTTCAACTAACTCTATGGTCAATTTCCCTGGCGGAAGTCACAGGGTGGTCAAACAACTACACAGTGGCAAAGTATTCCCATCTGGTCTACATGTGTTTAGTGGATCTGTAGAAGACGCCTTCTACAGATGAATGAATGGGTTCCCCAGGAGATACTGTGGGAGGTGCGGAGGTAGTATAGGGTGAGGGGTTCCCTTCTCAGGGCTATCCAATCAATTTAAGCCCACAGCGAGAGCTATATCCAAATTCTTGGCAGTAAATCGGACTCGTTCCAGATTGGGGTTGGTCTCAGCCAGGGCTGTGCTTTGTCACCAATCCTTTTTGTGATATTCATGGCCAGGATATCGTGGCTTAGTAGTCGTGGGGAGTTTATTTAGGAGTCCTTGCCCCAAGCAAAAGAGTTCAAGTACCGTGGGGTCTTGTTCGCGAGGAGGGGACATTGCAGCGGGAGCTTGGCCGGAGAAAAGAAGCTGGATCGCAATCACTTTACAAACCGTTTTTATTTATTATTAGGCTGAGTGCGGGTGTCCGGGGTTTCATTTTTGCCGGCTTTGAACCTTAAAGGATTTTAACCATTTCTCAATTTTTTCTGTTTACTGGTCGAGGATAGAGCATTGGAGGCTCTGGGAGGTGTGTTGTGGATTGGGTTATTTAGTGCTTCCGTGGTGTCCTTCCGCTTATGGTGGTGGCGTGGTGGTGGGCTGGATCGTGGGTGGGAGTGTGCCCTGGCCTGGGGGTTTAACTGGGGGGAGATGGTCCATTTAGTCACCTGCGTTGTGTCTGTGTTCAGTGATGCGCCCCTGCTGCCACATCCTTGGGGGTCTGGGGTATGTTGGTGTGTGGGCTCATTCCTTCAGTGTCTTTGGTTATCTTTTCTCTGACTGAGATTGAAGTGGTTGGGAAGCGGGTCTGGGGTCCCTGGATTTTTAGAGTTTCGGGGATGATGGGAATGGGACTCCGGATGTTTGCGCTTGATTTTCTGTTTTCCCTGGTACATGTTTGTGATTGGAGGGTTGGGATGACTGACTAAGAAAAGACTTGCTGCCCATATCAGCAGGTGCCTATATGTGGTGAATAAACTAGGGAATAAAGCCGATATCACATATGAAAGGTGGACAGGGCGAGGCAAACAGAACCTTGCTGCTAAGACTGAAACACACTAAATCAAATTACTGTAGAACATACACTACCAGTCCAAAGTTTTAGAACACCCCAATATTTAAAGTTTTTTATTGAACTTCAAGCAGTTCAAGTCCAATGAATAGTTGAAATAGTACAATGGTAAGTGCCACAACAAAATCAGAAGACAAGATTCTGAGAGTAAACAAGAATAAGAAAAAGAGGCTTGCCTGGGCGATAAAACACCGACAATGGACTACTGAAAACTGGAAGGTGTTATGGACTGATGAAGAAAAATTTGAAATCTTTGATCACGCAGGATTTTTGTATGCCGCTGAGTATGCGAAAAGGATGGTTACTCAATAACCCAATAATGATAAAGTCCATGGGATGAATTTGACAAAAGAGTGAAAGGAAAGCAACCATCAAGTACCAAACATTTATAGCAACACAGCTGGGAAGTTGATTTCCATTGTAGAAAGAATGCCACGAGTGTGTTCAGCTGTTTTGCCAAAGGTGGCAACTTTAAGTGAAAAGTTTAGAACACAGTTTGGCTTATAAAGTGATTCCATTATTTCTTTAATTTAAAATGTTCATTTGTTCTATTCTTTCATTTCAGAGTACAGTGACACATTGAACTGCATGAATTTCAATAAAAACATAGAAAAGTTGGGTGTTCTAAAACTTTTGACCAGTAGTATAGATAAAAGTTCAGCCTGAGAAGATTAGGAGCAAGAGTTACTACATTTTAAAATATGTACGAGTTTTACTTTTTCACAACTACAGTTCTAGCAATTTTGTGTTTTTGAAGGGACTAAAAGAATGAGGTCTGTGCATTTTTATGTACAGCAAATTAAAAAGTTATTCTATTATTTTTGAGATTTTTAATTTTATTTTCATTTTTAGAATAAATATATATTTTGGGTAATATTGTTAAACTCTGAAGGGCAAGGAAGTTGAATTCTATCGAAGATATTATAGTATATAATTAAAAGTGGGGGGTGCACACTGGATTGATTGATTGGGCATTAATACAGGTTATATCACCCCATTAGGTTTCACATATTTTGTGGCAACAAGAATGCCATATTATTTGACAGCTTAGATATACAGTGCACATTTAGTGCTTTTTGCTGTTATTAGAAATTAGGCCTTTATCTTTTTGTTTTTTAAAGAATGTTTGTTTTAATATTATGTTGTATTGTCACATGCGAGTTCATGTGACAAAAGGAGGGAGAGAAAGGAGTGCTGCAAACAAACATTGACAGGTGAAGGGGCTCACAGGGCCAATTGCTTATGTAAGGTTTGAAGTGCACATTATTGATTTTAACACTCAGTGATAATAATCACTGGGTAATTAAGTATCCAAAAAAGTAGATGCTTTTCACATTGGGAATTCAAAGGCTAAAGTAGTAGCAGTGTTTTGTTTGAACAAAAATTTAGATTTTAGTTTAGCACTGATTGTGTGACATGTTCCTGTCTCGCCGGAAGGACACTCACTAGACATTACGTGCACCTGGGGTTGAGTGGGAAATGGCCTTCACCTGGGGTGGTTTATTGTGTATTTAAGGCTGGGGTTTGGAATATGTCATTGTGGGTTTTTGTTTATTGCGTGCACCTCTATGCTAAGTAGCAGCAGTAACCGTCTCACGGTCTTTTTGTATGATCAGTTCCTTTTTATTAAACTCTTTCGTGTTTACGTTCGCTTTTCGTTGTATTTCTTCCGTTTACCGTTTGCACTCGCCAAAGGCGTGTGACAGATTGGTTTATCTTTTATTTTTAATTTTTTTACTATTAATGGGGCTGAACACGGACTGTTTCCCCAATATTTTGTAGGTTGATGACTTAAAGAGGACTTAACCACTGCATATGCTTGTTCAAAAAGAGTTCACAGACAGGTGCCTGTACCAGCGGAAGCCTTATCTATCCAGTGGACTGAGTGGGTGATGAGACATCTAGAGGACATTGGTGCCATGATACACGGCAGAGAGAGACATCAGAGAAGTTATACCACCACCAGTTCCTGCTCCTGTTCTCCGTGTGGCTGATCCAACAACGCATCACTGAACCAAAGAGCAGACTACTGACAGACTGCTGCCTGCATACCGACAGAAGTGCAACAAGAGAACAAGAGAAGATGACCACTGAAGGAGCCATGAGGACAGCAAGCTCCAGAAATGATCCCTTCCATTCAACAAGCGACGCACTAAGCATAGTGCACATGTTGTGGGCAGAATAAATCCCTATACAACAAAGCTTTCATGAAAGTCGGATAGTCTACTCCGACTTTGTAGCTAGGCAACATACATCACACAGAGACAATCCAAAGAAAAGGAAGAGGAAGGACAGAGCGACAGAAACCTGTTCTGCACACACTTTTTGCACATTTGTGACATTTTAACACAGATCTTTAATCTTTCGTAATGTTTCTCTATCATTGGGGTCCATTACTACAATATTAATATACATCTTAGCTTTCTTTTACTGTACATCTTAGCTTTCTTTTACTGTTACTGTGCTCCAAAACATTCCAACATTGAAATTCCAAAAAGGTTTTGGTGGATGACAGCATTTTTTAAATCAACTCCGTAGGTTGATTATTCTAACTAGTTTCTAATTGCTTAAACATAGTGGTTTTATTTCTATAAATTGTATTTCTTAATTTTATTCTATTTTTTTTTTTTTTTTCTGATTGGTCAATGACTGACGACTGAAGATTGTTACAAAATGACGTTGAAAGGGAATTTCTCCTAATCTTTGTGTCAATTTTAATAATCTGTGGTTGCTGTCGTGTACCTTATATCAGAACACTTATTAACAGGGTTATCACTTCAGCTTTGTCAAAGGAGGGTGCTCATAGTCAAAATCCCCTAGTGACAGGAGTCTGAACAACTCCTCACTTTCCCACCTAACTTAGACCCCTTTTCTGGATGAACAAACTTTATAAATGGATTATGATTACTTTTTACTGTTTTGTATTGTTCACATCTTTGAAAGGTGTATAAGGAGGAAATATGTGAGATTATAAAATATTATAATCTTATGTTCTTTTTTCTTTATGCGTTACAATTTTATTCATGTTCATTTGTCTTCAATATACGCTGTATATATGTTTTCTAACCACACTCCATGTTAATTATGTTGATCAATGCAATTCTCCTCCAGACCAGAAGGGGTAGTATAAGAGAAAAGAAGACCCTTACCTGGATTGAGAGCAAACCAGAGATGGAGCAACCATGGGAGGAACTAACCAGAGTTAATAAAAAGGGGTGGAACTGTTGTTCACGGCTCTTTCCTTGTTTACACAGCATGGATTGAGACCACACGGGCTGTAGACCGCGTAACAAATTGTAACTTTTGAATGCTCATATGTTTTTAATACATTTGTTTATTATCTTAAAGGTTTTGAGTCAAAGTCCTTCTTTACTTCTCCTGGATTGATTTTTTTTTTTTTTTTTTTTACATTTAAAAAAAAATCTCTCTAAATGTATGGAATGTATTTTTGTGAATATTAACGACACCTATCTCTGAAACGTGCTGATTAATTTGATGTTTGTGTGAGGTTTGTTGGTTAAACTGTGTAGGAGGAGATTGGTGTGGAAGAGTAAAGAGTTAGGAGTGTAAATATTCAACCCACCAAAGATTTAAAGGACTTCCAAAGTGCTAGATTGCTGTTTTTAAATGCTTCTGCTAGTTTGTTGAGTGAAAACAAAGTTAAGACTTCGGGAAATCAACTGCAAGTGCCAAATCATTGGTCAAAGATAAGTTAGGCACATCATCAAGGGCACAGTAAGTGTGTGTGGGGGGGGGGAGGTCATACATCCCACATATGTGCACCATTTCAGTATTTTCCCTTCTAAAAGTCTAATTTTAGTTTCTAAAACATTTTATTGCAAACGTAAATACGGCAGATTGTTTACCCGATACCTGCCTTCTTTTTAGGGTTCGTAAACATGGTTGAAACTTGTCATAGTTCTTTATTCTTTGTAACATAGTCTACTGTAAAATATAGCCATAAATATATATCTCTCCTTATAATTTGTAACATTACAGTGGCTGCTGGAAATTAGTTATGTAAAAGGTAACATATTACTGAGAAGGCTTGCTGAATTTTAGATGGCTGATTGATTGTTGATTGTTATTTTTGTTCATCCATGGTTTAATAAAAATTCAGTCATTACTTTTTAAACGTTTAACCAAACACAAATTACTTAAATAACTTGATAATACTAGTTGTTATGAGCCTAAAAGTTTTGTCCCCCCCCACTTAATACATCTCTCCTGCGGCAATGCACATCATTGGATTCGGCCTCTGAAATGGAGAGTTCTCCGTCTCCCGTTTGTGCCATACATCCCCTCCCATTTAAGTAGCCCCACCCCCTATGCACTGATTGGCTGAATTTCAAATGCATATAACTTGTGAACTGTTAATTGCAGAGTCGATATACACTCACCTAAAGGATTATTAGGAACACCATACTAATACTGTGTTTGACCCCCTTT
>JAODUG010004405.1:0-10603 GCA_027564795.1 Aphredoderus sayanus
CTCTCTCTCTCTCTCTCTCTCTCTCTCTCTCTCTCTCTCTCTCTCTCTCTCTCTCTCTCTCTCTCTCTCTCTGCCATGTTAGCCTGTCACCTGCAAAACAAGCGCCTGTTTGCATGAAAAGGCATTCTAATTTCAAGCATCAGTGTTTTGACTCAACGTGTGTGTGCGCGAGAGACTTTACATTGGCTCCACCGTAAATACATTCCCCTTTTGCACCCATGTTGCCCCAGATTTCTTTTTTCTACAATAACGTGACGAACAGGCAAAGCATAGCTGCATAGAAATATGGAGGAGGAACCACTACAACTCACTGGGAAGATCTGTTCCCTGTTTCCAGGGCCCCACGCTACCCACACAAAGACCTGTGGCGAGCTATGCTTGTAGCTAGCTACAGCAACAATGCTGCCAAAAGAAGGAAATGCTCAGATGGTAGTATTGCTGGTTGGTATTGTTAATCTCCATTCAGGGTATCGCTGCTGCTTTATTCTAGTCGACAATATGCTGCATGCGAGTGCAGAAACACATTTCCCCATTGTAGTGTTTTTTGTTTGTTTATTAGCTTTCAGGATGTGGAAAAACATAGAGACAGACAAAAAAAGCGTAGAGACAGAATAAACCTGATTCACGTTGATGGGTCACTGAGCAATCTACAGTGTCCCACGCTGGCATTTGACTGGCATTTTTGATGTGAGGCTGGCATTTGGTGTCCGCTCTTTGTCCGTTCTTTATACCTCTTGGTGTTTTTCAAGACATCGGCAAAGAGATGAGGCAATGATGATCGACGTCCGGGGCTCGGTGGTGAGTCCTTGGTGATGTCCAAGGTCTTAGGTCAGGCCTGTGTCACTGCCTGACTCACTGCCGTGTGTAGTCACGTACTGTATGGGCCTCATGTTCACCCTCTACCTCTGCTGGAGGCAGGATCTGTAAGGGGAGGAAAAAAGGGGCTTCTCTGCCACCACTCTTTCCTCTGCGCCCTTATCCTGTTGGACGGTTGCTATTATCTGTATTGTAAGACAGAATGTCTGTCTAGTGATCACACGAGCCAATCACACGGCGAGTGTGGGGCAGGTTTCCATGGAGAAAAGCAGCCAGGCTCCGCTCAGCGTGAGCAGCCTAGTCTGATCCGGGCTGATAGCATTCTCCGGCAGCTGAAAAGAGAAAAAGGACCCCACGGGCCTGCCCTGCCGAATGCCTGTCTAAATGTCTGGCTGCTTGTCTACCTGTCTTACTCGGCTGAATGTGTAAAGACAGAGGGAGAGCCCATCCAGTCAGACGAGTACAATAAGAGACAACCAACCCCCTGCCCCCCGCGCACATGCACACACACACACACACACACACACACAATCCCCTCTACTTGCGCTACGCGACATCAGATTGAATTTGTGCTGTCCAGATCACATGGGGTCTCAGCCACAGCTGCCTTAGGTGGGACTTGGGGATGGTTGGGAAGAGTGTGTGTGTGTGTGTGTGTGTGTGTGTGTGTGTGAGAGAGAGAGAGAGGTGGGGTGCGGGGGGAGGGTCCGTCTCCGTGGTGACCAGTCAGGGATCCCAATCTGACCCTCCCCTTTAGAGTTTGCTGTCGTAGCTCTGTTAAGTCCTGCAGGGAGCTGCAGAGAGCCGGCAGCTGTGTGTGTGTGTGTGCGTGTGTGTGCGTGTGCGTGCCTTAGTGCTCACTCTTGCTTCCCTAGCATCTCAGGGGGGTGAGTTCCGTTGCAGTGCGAGCTGGGAAGTGGGTCTTACCACATCCCTGTGTGCTCAAAGGCACTGTCCAGAAATAGGCCTGCGTCTACTTTTCTGTAACGCTCAAGCACTCTCCTTCCTCTTTTCTCCTGCTGCTGCAGAAGTCAGTCAGCTATCTGTCGCAGAGAGAGAGAGAACTTAGTCGTTACACACACACACACAGGATAATATTCTAACTGAACTTTGCAGCATGTACTGTATTCTTCCCAGAGGGGCCCGTGCCTGAACAGTACCCGTCCCCCTGAGCCCACTGCTTCAGCCAGAGCAACAGTAGAGGCATTGGGGTACAACAGCAAAGAACGGTCCCAGGGAGGGTTATGGGGAGAAGCTCCCACTGCGTCTGACAGCCCCCCCCTCTTCCTTGCTAACCGGCCCCCATGTAAAGCTCTGCCCTACTCCCTGCAGTGGTGGCTGTCCTGGTTGCAGTGTGTGGAGGGGGGTGGGGTGTAGGATGTGGCAGATGGAGGAAGGACGGGGGGGCATAAGTGCAGAGAAGGAGAGAGAAAGTTGGTAATTAGGACAGCTGTGCCGCTACGAACACAAGGAGGTCAACCCCCCCACACACACATGTAAACATGATTTGTCCATTAGCATCATAACAAGGCAATCGGCCAAGATAAATATATAGACGTTAAGATGTAAGCCCAAGGCGCGCGCAGTCACACACATGTCCACACCTCTGTAAACAGGAGACACACGCACACACACACACACAGAGAACACAGAGTTTGAACTCGGCTAAGCGAATGGGTTGAGTTTCCCCGCAATGTGACGTGGCAAAAAGGTTGTGCGACAGTGCCCCTTCTGTGCTGGGGCTTCTGGGAAGTATTCTGTTTCCAGAGAGAGAGGGAGAGAGGGAGAGAGAGAGAGAGGGAGAGAGAGAGAGAGAGAGAGAGAGAGAGAGAGACAGAGAGAGAGAGAGAGAGAGAGAGAGAGAGAGAGAGAGAGAGACAGAGAGAGAGAGAGAGAGAGAGAGAGAGAGAGAGAGGATCCCGCAGGGGCAAATTCCTCTCTTTCAGCCCCCCGCTGGGAGGGCCGGAGTGTGTGGCCACCATGGCCCTGCCCAGCGCTAAGGCTCGCGAGTGTCTCTAAACCGACGTTGTACACCGGGGGTACAGGAAGGCGGCTGGTGAAGCCTTCTTCCTGTCTTCAGCTCAGTGAATGGATAGATGTTCTACGCGTGTGTAGCAGTGTGTGTGTGTGTGTGTTACAGCTTGAGAGGATTGCTAGGGATAGGGGAGGATTGGCCTGATTGGATTTCCCCTGCAGGAGCCCTGTCACCTGGCTCAGCGTGGCACGCCGAACGACTGGGTTAGCAATCAGACAGCAGGCAGGCCACATGCTGCGGTACGCTAGTGGTGCTGCTCTCGCTCGCCGCGTAGACACACGGCGTCGGCAGTGTTCGTCTTCCGTGGCGTAACGGCGGGCTTGGTAAATGACATCCTGGATACAGAGCCCTAGTGAGTCACGGCGAAGGAAGTGGGTTTACATATTTGAATTGTTCTGCATTGCCGCCAAGCAGAAGCTGCGGAGCCAGCACATCTCCTTGCCAAACGCGGTCGGACTGAACCTTGACGCGAGGACAGACTTCCCTTTCTGTCTTTCGGGTTGTTTGTTTCAGACTGCGTAGCGAAAGGCCCCCCTCGCCATTAAATTGGCGCCGCTTAAAGCATCCTTCTTCAGGACATAATCTGCTCTGAGCACAGAGCCAGCGCTGGGATACACCAGAGGCTAAAGTGTTCTCCAGTGTCTCCGGGCATCAGTCAGACATATCTCAAGCTTAGCTGGCCCCAGCTGGGAAGGAGAGCCGAATTGGCCAATATAGGCCCGGGCTTTCAGCCCCTTTAGCCATACTGACATACAAGACATACTGACAGAGTGGGTGGGTGATAAGAGTGGGGAAAAAAGAGGGCAGGCAAGATGGAGTGAGTTTTTGAGTCTGGGATCTGGGAGGTGGAGTATCTACTCCTCTTTATGCTTTTTCCAGGTGTCTCGTGGTCCTAGGAACGGCAGAACTACTGAACCTCTGCTGTTTCTTTTCCTCTCTCAGTCCCCTCTACAGGCATTCGCCATTGTCGTTTCTGAATTCCCCTCTCTTTGCTTAGTCGTCTCTTTGTTCCATTTGAATGTGTTTCCTCTTCTTCATACTTACTCTTCCCCTTTTTATTTCCATAAACTCTCCCGCCACGAGACAGCAGCAGGCCATGGAGTGACGACACATGCTTACTCAACGGTTAGCTTCCTGGCCTGGTACGACTGTGCCCAGCAGGAGGGCGGGGGGGGGGCATGTCTCGGAGCTGGAAGATGGCTGGCATCCCCCCCTCACTAGCCCCCAGGGGTTCAGCACAAAACATGCGCGAGTGTGTGAGTGTGTGTGTGTGTGGGGGGTGTTCATCGCACAGCGTATCTCCACTTTCTTGCCCCCCCCGACCCACGTGCATTTCTTTTGTACGGGCTGGCCCCGCGGCCCGGTACCACAAGCCCTTGTCCGTGTCACTGTTATCCAGGCAGGGACGCAGAGGGTGTTCCACTCTGGTATCTCCTCCACTCCTGCCTGGTGGAGCGATAACAGCAGGCCAGTCAGACATGCAGCAAGAGGCCCTAATAGGACTCAATGGCATGACACTACCATTCAAGGCCCATTACAGCGGTGAGGGGAAAATAAAAGCAAAGGAGGGAGGAGGAAGGGGGAGCCCCCGCCACGCCGCTGTGAATAGTTCTCCATGGAAACGCAGGACAGGGAGGCCGGGGCGGCCGGTAGACCGTGGACGGGCAGGATATCCTGCCCGTCCACGCCTGGCTGGACGACACACCCCGACCGTAGGGCAGGAGCACCCCAGCGTGACGGTAGCTTCCGGCACATTCTCCCGGCAGCCAATGACAGCCTGCAGGCTGCGTGTGACAGCCAGCTACAGGGAGGATCACTGCCGTCTTGTGCGTGGTTTCTGCTTCCCACTGATGTGGTGACGAAAGCACAGGCAGACGGGTGGCACATAAACTCTGCGTGGGGCTTTGAACACTCTGAGAATAAGGGAAGGATTAGCAGCAATTAAAGTAATTCTTCACCCCAAAACTATAATTAGTATATCTGTTATTCACCCCTCAAGGCCTGGAATAGTAGAAGAGAAAAGGTTGTACTCACAGAGCATGTTTCTGATATATATTCTTGATAGGGATAAAAAATAAAATAAAATACAAGCTATCATAAACTCCACTGGAAGGGATGGGAGTACTATGATTTTATTTTTGAGAGGTGAATAATTTATATATTATTATTATTATTATATAATATATATAAGTCTTTCATGCAATCTAATTGCATACGAGAGTCTAGTTGTGCAGACTCCCGGTGTTTTGCACACATCTCGGAACTAGCCTTCCTGGAGCCCATGTACTGGGGCAATAGCAGGAATCTGCAGAAGCAGTCTTCTGCAGGAGCTGCTGTTGTGTCTCCCAGGCTTTTTTTCAGCTAATTGTGTGTTCATGATTGAAAACACTCCAATCCTGGTGGAGGGGTCTTTATCAGGCCCATACCGGGTCAAGCTGCCCCCCCCACTCTCACACACACACACCCTCCTCATTGCTAAGATCATCCTTGCATAAGTGCCCGCGCCCCACCCCCTCAATGGGAAAATAAAAGCCACTACTGTACTCGGCCTCTTTACCGCCTACAGCAGGCATCATTTGCTCTCCTCCCGCAATCGGCGTCCTAATTGAGGTGCTCTTGAGCAATGTTTGTCACCGTGGCAACGTTGCCCCTCAGATAATCATTGTCTTGTGGATTAGCATGACTGTAGAGGAGAAGCCTGGCTTTAATTCCACTAAGGCTGGACCAAGCTCCTGTCTGTGGCGGTGTGCCCGTCGGGCTGGCCTTAACTGGGATTAGGAGTGGTGGGGGGAGGGGGTGCCTGCCGGGCCCCCGCATCACATTCACACCCCATCAGGTGTGTTTCCGTGCGCCAGGACCCCTGCTGGTGCCCTTGGATACAAGTAAATAACCATGCTGCAAAAGCACCTGAATCTACTGTAGCTCTATAAACCTAATCCCCTGCTGTAACCGTGTCGGATACCCAATCTATAATCCTATCTCTTAAACCGAGATGCTAAAGGTATAGGCATTTCTAAAAAGACAGCTTTGACCGCATCGCCAGCGGTTCGAACTAATTCTTGTATACAGTTTTCGGAAAAGCGATTTTTATTAATATTTGAAATGCGTCGTTTGCGTTTCGACATTTCCCCCTTGAGGTCAAACAAATATAATTCCGTCTTATCTCATCTTAGCAGGTGCAGGATGGGGGCAGCTAGCCATGGGGCGTGGTGGGGTCTATGGAGGATGAACATGCCATGGTGGAAGCGAATGCATCTTAAGCCGGGGTCTCCCAAGGGGAAAGGGCACAGCTATGAGCCTGGGAGGGGGGTGGGGTGGTTGGTTGGGGGAGGGTGGGTGGGTGTAAGCAGGGAGGGCAGGCGCTGACCCTGTAAGCACACAAGATTAAAAGTAGAATAATAAAAAAGGGGTCTTGGTGGGGCTCCGCTAATACGCGTGGTAATTTAAAGACGCTCTGAAAAGAAATGTCAGTGATGTGTGCGTGCGTGTGTGTGTGTGTGTGCGCGTGTCAGGGAATGAGATTCCTCAATCTCCATGGGCTTCCTGCGGCTTTGCATTCTCGGCTCCTCAAGCAAACAAGTGGTGAAGCGTGCAAAAGGAAATTTCAGGCTCTCTTAAAAAGATGACCACACCATTACAAGGGAGCATCTCTCAGAGATTGCCATAGTCAGTAAGCTCCAGCTAGACACACGCGCACACACACGCGCACACACGCGCACACACGCACACACGCACACACACACACACTTCCTCATTGGTGCTCGTATGTTGATTTATTTTGTATGACAGTGGCTTCACACTTTACTTGACTCTGACATTATCAAAATATGCTTTCCGTCACCTTAAAGTGTTATTTTGCAGGCTATTTTTTAGACTAATTTAACAGAATTTACTCTACTTTTAGCCTGACAGCCCCCCGTTTTATTGAGCCCAGCTCAAAGTGCCAGCACGGTTTTGCCAACATAACATTGCCATTAGCTCCAGCTACCATTTATCCTGAATAATGGAGGGTAATGGCTGGATTTTTCTGTGACCCACTTTTGAACCCTGCTCTGAAAGTCGGTGCCATAGGCTACATGTGCGTTTGTGTCATCTGGGTTTATATGTATACTTGCGGTCAGAGTCTGGCAGCGGAAGAAAGTTACATGACCCAATCCCCTAGCGGGGAGAAAGTGGGCACTTAGACACGCTTTTTCATACATACAACATACAACATACGCCTAATTTGAATACAGTCACAAAGGGTGCAAATTACCAGTGGGCAATGGCTAACCTACCAGCCACACCACATATAGTCTTACTGTAACCAGACAATACAGATTTGCAAGTTTTCTTGAATATCAGGTTTACAGGAGTACAGCCTGCCTCACTGCCTTTAACATTTGGTCTGACATGTCAGGCACTGGGCTAATACTTGATTCTTGGTTGTCTGAGAAGACTACTGTATGAAACTGTATGTGTATAGCGTAGTGCACATTTCTCCATGTTTGTGTTAGATTTCTCATGTTTGTGTTAGCCTCATGACAACTAGAAGATTGATCCTACTGTCATAGTTATTAACCTATTGTATTTACCAAACCGTTAACCACTTAATAGTTGAACTGTTAATAAAAATAAAAAAAAGGCTTTGCTTTCTCGCCGCTAAGTCTCCAGTTACACTCATTCAATGAGCTAAAGACCCATTATAACGAGGAGCATATTAAGAATCCCCTCCTTTCTCCTGTCTCTCCCATAGGACTAGGGAAAACTGTTTAAGGCACCTTGGTCACTGACCTTTCTACCTCATAACACTCCCACTAACTGAAGTTATGTTTAACAATCCTTTTATGATCTGTCTCAACCCCCTTTTTAAATAAAATATTTTTTTTATCACATTGTACAAATATAAAGCCGCTATATAGGCTGTTAATATTTTTAGGATTGTATATTTTAATAGGTAATGTATGATGTAAAATGTATAACTAACTGACAGACTGTTGTTTTCTTACAATCTGGTGGGTGACCTATTAAGGTTTTTACTCAAAAGCTGCCCATATTGTCTCTTAGGATAAAAGCATCTGCTAAATGCTCTTAATGAAAATGTTAATGTAGAGACCCATGAGTTATATTTTATAACTTATTGTTTATACAAGAATCTTTCAGTTTTTTTTCATAATTTGCAGTAGACTGTAAAACCCAGGCTGTCATTCAGGATTAAAGCACATGCAGTCACTCCTTGGTTAACCCGGATTATGTACTTTTCATGAAACGTGCTTAGTATTGGGAAAATACAAGTATATATTGAGAAAATGCAGGTATATTGGATATGTATCAAAAATAAGATACATTTCACAATATTAATATTTTAGTCACATTGGCCAGACCTTTCAATCTCCTCTTTCCTCCCGAGCTCCTCCCCCTTCCCTCAGGGAAAGAAAGTAGTCTCTCCACTCAGGCCTCTCTGGCTGTCTGATAAAGCAGACCGTTTCTCTGACAACTCTTATCTCCCTCTCTCATCTCAAGACTCCCTCGGATTGTTTTTTTTTTACGCTTCCCGACAGTTCCTTATCCTTTTTAAGCTTTTCCTGTCATTCCACCCCCCAGTCGCCCTCCACCCTTGGTTTCCTCGCAGGTGACACCCAATGGCGGTGTCCCCTAGCCAGAATACTGTGCCATGGCTCAGAGATGTCAAGAAACAAACTTAATGGCGGGTTGACCCGCCACCTGACCCTCGCTGTTTATCAAATTCAATCACACGGAGATGCCAGACGCCTCCCTCTTTTTTTCTTCTGTCCGCCACATCTTTCCTGGAGCAGTATGGATGTGTTGCTCCATATCTCATACCGCTGCAAGACATTGTGTGCTCTGAGCGCCATGCTTGGCTGAGTCAGGGTTATGCAGATAGCTAGCTTGCTAGCTACCGCAGGTATGCCTAACAAGCCTTTGGTGCTGTATTATATCAGAGGCAAGGAAACTGGAGATATAACCCAAGGGTGTTAGACACTACAGCCTATACGTGCTATGTTCCCTGGGGAAAGACTACTCTTGTTGTTGCACTGAGGAGAATGGAAAGTGATTATCCGCCTTTGAATGTAGTAAGGACTTTTATGAGATGCTGGACGTCTGACCTTGGATGCATAAATATATATATATATTTTTTTTATATTACTTATAATGCATGCCATCTTGCAAGGGTACATTCAGTAGACATTTTACATTTAGCAAATTAGGTAGATACGTCCGTGAGATAACAGCAGTTCACACAATCTGGCTTTAATTTATTAGGCGACTATAGATAGATTCATGAATATCATTTACAAATATCTTCTTCAAGGATCACTAGATGTATTGCCACATGCCGGTAAATCTTCAAACTGTGAAAAGGTCCTCTGTTCTCATCTTGTGTTATTGGATCTTGTGCATTCCTGCTGCGTTGCTGTGTTGTGATGCTCCCTCTTGCCTCTGCAAGCTCTGCCCCAGTGTTGGCATCAACTTCGGCAGCCCTTATGAGTCATTCCGGTGTGTTTTTATTTATTTATTTAATGTTATTTTTTGTCTTCTCTACAGTCGGCAGCTGGAGACACTCACAACTGACCCAGTCTGTCTGACACATCTCACCCCTGTCATGTCCCACCATTCTTTGTTCTCTCTCTCCCTCTCTCTCCCTCTCTCCCTCTCTCTCACTCTCCCTCTCTCTCTGTGTGTGTGTGTGTGTGTAATAAAATGGAACAGACCAAAATTTTAAGGGAAATTCCGTCTATATTTAATTTCATCACCACAGTTGGGAGGCATGGGGAGAAATGGGATCCAGGTTGAAACCTGCTAGTGTTCCTGTCCTAAGACAGTGATCACCTGTGATTACCCTAAACCTCAGTGAAAGGGTTCATTAGCAGATTCCCATGCGTGCTGACGGACTAACCCTGATGTTAGCTTACACACCTTTACAGCGCCACACACAGACCTGAACACGAACTCATGCCCAGTGGGTCATTTCCTAACACACACACAGTGATCTGTGTGTGTGTGTGTGTGTGTGTGTGTGTGTGCACACGTGAGGTGACAGCCTGCTCTCACCTCTTGCCCACCGGTTCCCGCCAGCCGTCCAGATGGCGACTTGGCCTCGGATCCCTCTCCTCCCCTCTCTGCAACCCCCCCTTCTCCCCTAACCACACCCCCTCCACACACACACACACACACGCGTACACCGCCCTCTGTTCCTCCGCCTTACGAGGGGAGGAGTTTGCGCTGCGCACGGTGTTTATTTGTTTGCTCGTCGCCCCCTTTGTGTGCCCCCGTGGCTCGGAACCCCCCCCCCCCAACTGCCTCCAGCAGAGGTGAATGGCGTGCTCAAGGGCACGCCGCCGGTTGTGGTGCCAGGTGATATTCCTCCGCTGTTCATCCCCGCCCCACGTAAGACGTCAACGACCCCTCCCCCAGAGCACGCACGCACACACACACACGCGCACGCACGCGCACACACACTCACACACTCACTACAGTGGCATTTGACTCGACTGACATCCATTCATCGGCTTCTATTCCGTCCACTTGTTCTCCTCTTCCATTCCCTTCCAGTCACCGTGCCATTGAGGTTGGGCTGTTGAAAAGCTGTGCACTCAACAGAGAGCCTATTTACTCACGCAGCCAACACTGACATCCCCCTCCCGGTATTAATGCACATTAATGTGCACCTCCTCCTACACACACTCTCTCTCTCTCTCTCTCTCTCTCTCTCTCTCTCTCTCTCTCTCTCTCGCCCGCTCGCCCGGTCGC
>JAODUG010004406.1:0-10603 GCA_027564795.1 Aphredoderus sayanus
CTGCCCACCTGGGCCCCATCTAGAGTAGGAGCCTGCCCACCTGGGGCCCATCTAGAGTAGGAGCCTGCCCACCTGGGGCCCCATGTATTGGGAATGGTCGCCTACTGATGACATGTCAGCGCAGAGATGATTATTTGCTGTGTGAGTCAACACACACACACACATTACACATCCCACTCAAATCCTCATCATTTGGTGCATTCAACCTAATGGACCTGGATTAGATCCAAACACGTGGCATCCAGCTCGCGGGTGCAGAACTCAGTTTGCTTTACACTGCGCTGCTATACTGCCAATTCCACTTATGAAAATCCCACTGACTGGAAAGATGCCGACGATTGATACTCATGACAGTGTAAAAAAACTAAAATAGAAAAAGAAAACACAACCCAAAGATATTGCCACTTAATGTCACTTAACTTCCCGAATGATAGATCACAGAACTCAGAATTAGATCATAGGATATAGCTCAAATAAATCAATGGGAATTTGGTTTGCCCACATATGTCAGTGAGCTGTGTGCATGTAAAGGGCAGGTGGGTTTGATGGAGAACAGAGGTAATAGACGTATGAAATATAAATTAAAGAACCAACATTTCCCTTCAGAAACATTATTCGGGAGCCTGAAAGGATTTACCAGCAGCCGCTCCGCCAATGTAATATTCTGTAGAACATCTACATCTCATAATGATCTAATTTCAAAAGAGAGTAGGCTTATATCTGCCCCTCCCCCCTTCAACACCCTGAGATACAGCCTTGAAACAAAAAGCTATTCTCTGCTGACTGTTTGAGCTGCACATTTCTTCCATTCGAAGTAAACCAATCATTCAGAGACACAGAGGCTGATGCAATCTGTTTACAACCAATCAGACATAATTCCATTTTAACTAAATTAATTACATTTCACTTTTTTGAGACGACTGTCACAGCAATATTTAAAAGAGAGAAAAACAAGCCATCTTATATCCTGCTTTCCCTACACTGCACCCCGGAGACACAATGTCCTGTTATTCCTTTTACATTATTTGGTAATGTATCTATATGATGGTCAGGGAGTGTGTGTGGTATGAGGAGGACTCACCCCTATAAGTCCCTGTGACTTCCACTAGATAACCTTTAAGGAGTCTGATTCCCTTTTCCGTCCCACAGATATTAATGCATACTTGTGATCCACTCTGGCCCAGCCATATCCATTTTAGCTCTGACATGACAAACTTCCTGCCCTGGTTCTGAAAGGCGCTCTGGCAAGTTCAGTCCTATTAAATCCATTTTCACTGTCTTGAGTCCTGCAGGGGTGACAGATACAAATAGCAAACACACGACACGAGTGAAAAGAAAAATGTGGTTTTTAAGGTAGTGATGGTCTCAGACTACAAAGCACGGGAAATTGAGCACAAACATGGCACCGTGTGTTGAATTCTGTCAGTCGCCATTTATCACCCACCATCCCATCCCCAAATATACTACAACACAAAAAATATATACAAATAATAGCACAAAAGAACAAAGGACGGAAAGTAACTGCCTAACAAACGAGAGTACAAAACAAAATAGCTAACATTTATTTTAAAGTTTCTCTAGTTTAAAAGTTAATGTGATGAAATAATACTTAAAAAAGCAAATACATATGGTGTGTTTACTTCATTGTGTTAGAACATTTACTAGAGACACAATAGAGAACAATTGATTCCAATTTTCAAAAAGACGTCTGTTAACAATGGTGGAACTCCACAATTAGTGACTGTGTACTGCCATCTGTGTCATTTGAGTTCTTCACTGTGAATATATTTAAAATTCCCCAGAGCAGCAGTTTTCTGCACTTTTCCAAGACAAAGGGGGAAAAATATTTAAATAAGCCAACTTTTACCAAAAGTGTTAATTAGCATTTGATTTATAGCTTGACAGAGACCATGAATATCACTTTGAGAGATTAATGTTTTGAGTGTAGACTACAGATACGATTATTGTTCTTGTGCTATGAATAAGTATATTAATCATATCCTGAGAATTATATGATGAAATAACATACTGTACCATCTATCTGTCTAACCATCCCATATCCAGCTAAATTCAAAGGCCCCATATCATTCCAATTTTGAACTGTCCTTTCCAACAGACTCCCTTCAAGCTTAACATTTTGTTTCGGTTGTTCCTTAATAATTTTTTTTTTACATGCCCTAACTAATTTAATGGTACATTCCTCAATTGTGCCATAGCAAGTCTAGCGTTCCACACTCCATTGTAAAGTGTTCGCAATCATTGCCTCCTATACTGGGCATAGACCTTTGGTTAAATTAAAAACTTTTGGTGCAGCCAATTAGCATTTCTGCAAATGTTTCTAAACACACATATTTCTAAACACACGCTTAAATCCACAGTCACTTAGCCAATCCCACTGAGAGCAATTCTAGAGCGGATACAGATTCTAGGGCTGCTACATATCCCTTGAAATGTCCAAACCAAATAGTGTAAATTTATGATGCTATAGGTTTTGCATAATTCATACTTTAAAACTCATACTATTGGATGTGCACTTACACACAAGTGTATAGTAAAGGACATTCAGACTTTAGTGTATTGCTGACTCAGTTTGCACACAGGGCCAATAGTCAGTTTAGTTGAGGTCATATGGGGCCCAGGGTTCCTTATAACCGGTCCATTAAGACTGCTGTTGCGTGGCGGTATGAGTTCACACTGACGTATGACTTTTGCACCTGAGAAGCTAATAACCCCTGAGTTGACAGGGAGATACGTGGCTGGCTTCTCATCGATCCCCCTCCACCATATTATCCCCGGTTTACTGAGAAAGCAATCCATACTCCCCACAAACACCCTGCGCTGCTGGTCTTGGACTCTTCTGGAAATTGGGGGATGAAAGTGTAGCTATTAGCTGGGCCCAATCTCCCCCAGAGAAGACTTGTAAATCTAGTGAAGTCTCGTTGCACTAAAATCACACCCAATAAGGTTGTAGTAAAATATCAGCAGATAAGGATTCAATCAACCACAACTTAACATAACAGACAGGGAAGGAAGAAAGAATGTTGGCACTAGAAGTCCACCACAACAGCCACCAACCTAATAGATCATTTAAATGGTACAGTTTCTGTCAAATTAAGTGAATATCTATGCATAATCCGGCAGCTCCTCATTCTGTGTGCGTTGATAAAATAATGTGGTGTTGCTACACAGCCCTGCCACTGTAAAGGGGAACACAAACAAAGTGATACAGGCCACACCACACAACACTATATTAGCTAGATGACACTTGACATGTTCACACTGTACGTTTAAAAGCCTTTAGGTTTTTATGAAGCTGAGGAACTTTCTGTGCTCTCAAAGCTTTAAAGCACCTCTCTCTGCCTTATCCCACCTTTCCTCATTGCTATTCAAGTCACATATTTATTTTTATCCTCCCTTGTAAAGAACGCTGTTCTTCGTACTTTCAGCTCCTAGGGCAGTCTCCCTCCAAGCCCGTCTGATAACGTCTCTGTTATCTCACCATCTTCCTATACTGTTAGCTCAGATGAGGCTGCACGGCACAACATGATTATTTAACGGTGACTGATGCCACAGTGTAACTGAGAGCGTCTGTGGGGATGTATAGTTTCCTACCACCCCCCCACCCACAAACCAATCAGATCATCCCACTCTACAGAAGGTGTACAAATAAAAACAAGAAAGCATTTCCATGTACTGAAGACACACACTTCTCGTATCACTGGCAAACATTGCATTAATATGCAAAGACACTGCCATGCCCTTTACTCTGACTACATTTCATGCCTTCTCCATTGTCAATGATGCAGTACATCACAATTTTCTTTTTCTTTGTAGTTCTTTTTCTTTTTTGTTTCTGTTTCTGGAGCGGTGGGGTGGGTGGGTGGGTGAGGGTCTTTTTGCTGTGAGCACAGAGATAAGTTGGCACTGTTTGTCGGCAACACCTCAAGAACGCTTTCATCTCTACAAAAAGGCTGCATTTCTGTTCAACAGTGCTGTGTGCTCTGCGAGTAAAAACAAATACACTTTTGTCTACTTTCTGAGCAAGACTCAATCGTTTGAAAAATCTACTTCTTCCTCACATATTGAGAAGTACCTGAGGGAACCTACAAGCTTGTCAGAGTAACCCTACATGCATTGCCAGGCGATCCTGCTTTTTGAACTCTCCATTCAATGTACAGTATTGTGTGTGTGTGTGTGTGTGTGTGTGTGTGTGTTATACTCAAAAATAGGCAAACACAAACAGGATATATAAACTGCTTGCTTATATTTTTTTAAGTATTACACAAACACACACACACACATGTGATACTGTACATTGAAATATATAAATATATATACACACACACACATACACACATGCACACAGGTGTATATATATAAGTATTCTTATGATATTGTTATTTACGTTCATTTTAGAAAAAATAATGTCCAGAATAGAAAAGTAATGAATTTGCACATTTGCAAATGACAAAGAAAAAAATACCTCATTCCTGCTGCAAGACGCCAAATGTGTGGGTGATGTCATCACCTATGTGGTGCAGAATATAACACATTTAGGTTTAGGGAACACTTCCTGGTGAAGGTCACATTCGCCCCGGGGAGATCTGCCCTTGGGGAGTGGACTCAGTTGTTCACCGGCATTGATTAGACAGGCTGAAAAAAAGAAAAGATAAAGAGATTCACGTGTTCTTGCTTGTTCTTCTAATGGTCCACATGGAGAGAAAGACTTTGGGAGGGGAAACAGGTCCATTAAGTCATCCGTCCCATCAAGTTATTCAAGGTCGTTATTGGAAAGAGATCCGTTTATTGTATGGTCCTGTGGGACTGCAACACACTCTGCACCGGTCAAGACCGGGCCACATCCACCCCTCGGGGGATTTTAGATTTATGGCACTTTCCTGTAAAGGAAATACTTCAGGTTGGATTTGAGCAAACATCAAAGCACTTGAAGGCATTTTTCATAAGAAAAGAGTGGCACAGAGTTCAAAGTGAAGCCTATCGCTGCGAAGTGATTGGAGAGAATTTCTTATTTATTGTGTGGTCAGAATCCTTGAGGACATATGGGGACAAACCTAATCAATATCAACTGCAACCATTCAGGCTTAAGAACAGGCGTACTGAGATTGTGTGAGGACAACATGCAACAGAATGCTGAATGTGAACTGTGAAGACGTGCCAATCTGTCTCTGGCGTCTCACCCGCAGAGGGCAGACGGTTTTCTGTCAACGCCATAACCGATAACAGCAAGAAAAACTACAGCTACATAATCCATTTGACAACGCTCTCCTCAACAACCTCCCTCTTGGAAGTCATGCAATAAACGAGGTGCTTGCAGCGGTGGGACTGACACCCCCAGGGTGCGTGCACACACACACACACACACACGCACACACACACACACGCACACACACACACACACGCACACACTCACACACGTGCACACGCACACACACACACCCTCCTTCGACATAACGCTGGGAAGCACGGACATTAAAATAAACGGCGGCCCCGCGGTCGCAGATTGACTGGAATCTCGCGGAGAAATCTCTCAGCTGGCTCCCGGCAGCGTCGCCTGAGCTAGCGGGTGACGTAAGCAATATAGAGTTTTATACCCCCACCCCGCTAATCTACAATATTGTCAATTTTCCTAGGTGACAACCCGGAGGTGACAAGTGCGCGGCAGGCTATAGCTGCTATTTGTGGAGTGCTAATGATGTTCCCTGTCCATGTGTGCTGCGAAACCAAAAGGCGCTAATCCAGTTGACAGGGAAAACTGAAAGAAAGTGTGCCAGTTAACAAGCTGGAGAATGGGAAAGGTGGGAGAAATTGATTTTGCTCAATAGCTTTATCCCGTTTATTATGATGTGTTTGTCTGCACTTTTCTGGCGGTTACTGTTATTAGGCCTACTGTTCTAAATAGGATGTTACATTCGCGTCTTTACATTATTTAGTATAGGCTATTTGTATTTTAGCCTACAAATGTTTTATTTATATTTTTATCTCCTCTGAAAACACAAGAATGTATCAGCTTAAACTGGTCTATTTCACCACAAATGATCTTAACCGTAATGATTCAAAGCTTTATGACGCATTTTATTTGTGAATGGATTTACATTTCTAACATAGCAGACTTTAGTTGTCACACTTCATTTGCGTTCTAACGACAGGGGTGTTACTGAACACCAGTGTGTTGTTCGCATACAGCACAGGTATAGCGGATACTCTGCTCGTTAATCACGGGTGACGTAATTTACACACCTTATTTGCAACCGAGCTTTATGCAAAACCACGGTAACGGATGTGAGACAAGGGAGCTGTGAACAACCCCGACTGAAGCTTAACGTGCTGTGGTGATATTTCGAGCGTTGGTTGATTACGGGGGCCAAAGGTTAGTTTCAAAACAAAAAACAAAAGTATCTGTTGGCGATGCCCCTCCACCCCTTAGGCCCCCCAGTTTAATTGCGACGCTGTATATCTTGGAAAGGTCAATGCACGAGGACAATGGCAAAACGGTCAGCAAGCACAGGCCAGCTGAAGTGGAGAAATTGGCCTTTAAAGAAATAAAAAATAAAAAATTAAACACAATACAGCAGCAGTTGGTGTGACAGACACACACGTACACATTAACAAGTGTAGCAGCCAGGGGCTGTTAAAGGTGTAGTCAGTCTTTCTGGGGAAAGATTGTTTATATTTGAACTCATTCAAAAAAACATTCAACCTTCAACGCCATAATAGGTTGCTCCTTTAGAAGCTCCGCCCCCAAGCACTGGACACGTATTTCAAAGGTGTTGTGTGGTGCGGTCTGCACCACTTTGTTTGTATTCCCATTTACAGAAGAATTTGACAGAAAAGGTATTAGCTTACAAATGTTAGCTGTACCTTTAACAGAGCCTGGGGTAGAGCCTGTTTCCCACGGCAACGACCGGAATGGAAAGAAATCAATACAGCGTTGTGCCGGATCTACATACAGAATAGAGTCTTGTGAGTGACAATGCTAACAGCCAATAAAAATGTACTACTCCACTTCTTGATAGTGGGGACATGCTTACAGAGGTCTATGTAGGCATCAGATATTCAGCACAGGTTTCTCATGTGACATAGTGCTGATGAACAGAAGAGGCTGAAACTAGTGTCATTATATTTTGGTAATGATGAATATTAAACATAAGAAGAAAGAATGATTTGAAACAATTAATCAATTTGACAAGGTACGTCGGACATACAGCAAATACAGGTATACTGTATATGCCCAGAGATTTAGTTTTACAGTTCTCATTCCCATCTGAAGCACAGCCACTGCACTGGACACTGGAAGTTATATGCTGTATACGGGAGGCATTGCTTTGGAAAGTGGGCGGGGGAGGGGGATTCAGCCTGTTTCCTCCCGATTGTTGCACGGAAACCCACGACAACAGCTGCATAGCGATGTGGGACATATCTCCTGCTGACAGGCAGAGGTGATCCCGTGTGCCTCACCCAATGTGCGCTGGTGCGGAACTATGGGCCTGCTGGGAAAAGCTGTTGAAGGCACTAGCATGCCACGCCATTTGCTGGGGGGAAGTGGGGGGGTCGCGGGTTCATGTAATATGGATCATAGTCATTGAGGACTTGCCTGTGTTGGTTCCAGTGATTGTTTCATATTCAGACCCGTCGACCAATCTAGTCCAGTGAGGTTTCTTTGTATCGTACAGCCTGTAATCACAGGTGACCTATAGGGCTTCCGTGTAGTTTGTTAATATATTATTGTTGTGATGAAATCTAATTTTTAGTGGCTGCTGCAATTGTGTGGGAGAAAACTGATTAAATTTAAACACACAAAACAAAGAACACCACAATACGAACCAACCAAAAACAATACCTTGTGAGCATTGGGACACTCTTTACACATTTTACATGGAAATAACACTATAGACCTCGCGACCCCCAAAATAACAGTGCCAGAGACTCGCGACCCCTGCTATCCCCACAGGAGGTAGTAACATAACAACCTTACGATAATTTGATAGTATTTTAATATAGGCTAGTAGCAGAATACATCAATGTAATGTATACACTGTGCTAATACTAACAATTATGGCTAAAATATGCTATTTCCAATCATTTTTAAATGTGATTTCATTTCTGAAAATCATCTTGTGACTCCCTCCTCTCGCGACCCACTGTGCCACCTTTGGGGAGGCACAGTGTACAGTACACACCGGGCACAGAGATACAGGTCCAGGTGCACATATAGGCTGAGCCATGACACCAATGTGGAGGCAGCCGCCACTAATGAACAGCAGAGGTCGAGTATCCAGGTCAGCCAGCGCTCAGCTGCCAGCCTGCATATGTACAACGCCGCCTACTGGAAACACATGATACTGCACCTGGATATCACATTTCACTGACTACAAACTGAGCCAGATAAAAAGTGGAGTCAACACTCCTGGAGAAAGATTGTAGATATTTGCACTCAATCAAAAGAACCGGCTCAAAACATAAGAGAGGAATGGGGCCTTCAGGCGGGGAAAGATTAAATGCAATTTGATGGTGGAAAAGTCATATTCTCGGTTATTCCCTGAACACTGAACAGCACAAGATCTAACAGATCACAGGTAGGCTACTGCTAGGACAACATTGCTATGACGACGTTCAGACTGTATATGATGTGAGAAAATAACAGAACTGAACATTAAACCCTGGTGTCTGAAGGGACGGCGACAAATTAAAAATCACTTTCTTGGTTCAATAACCTAGAAAAATAATGCATTGGCATGGAAACAAAAGAACAAAACATGAACAATGTTACCCTGCATGCTAAATGGAAAGAGAGAGACTAATGGTTCTATAAAGGTTTTTAAAGATAGTCTTGTTTTCATAAAGGTTTCCATTTTACACAATCACAAATCAACCTGAAGCTATTTCCAAACAACACAAAGATCTAGAGAACAGAAGAAAACAAGATAAAGAAACCAAAATTGATTCAAAGGTAAAAAAAAACATGTAAACATGTAATCAATAACTTAATTGTACCTTTGCGTCATTCATTTACCATAAAGATGGCCAGTATAGTGAAAAATATTTTTCTTATTCTTTATGAAAACTGATTATTAAATGACTTCGAAAATGTAAAGTGTGTGTAAGGGTGTGTGTATATATATATATACTGTATGTGCGTGACCAAACAGACAGCAAAAAAAAAAAAAAGCAAGTCAGTTGTATATTAATCTCATGTGGATATTTGTTTCCAGGCAATAGTGGACATTTAATTACAAGTACATTTCACATGCTTCAGTCCAACAAAATAAGGAAAATCACAAAATGTCCCAATACACGATCAACGTGTATTGTTTTATTTATTTTTTGTGTCAGGTCATATAAATACAGTTAATAATGCAGTATATGAACATGACTACACATAAACATAATATGCTTGAAAATGGTATATATACACATACAACACAATTAATTGGAACATTTAAATGAGGTGGCAAAATGATGTTATAGGGGTTGTCTTTTAACCCCCATAATTAACATTATGAAATATTCCCGAGGACGCCCGGAGCTTTAGAGACCGCCCGCGTTGACGTACCTACAGTGCTTTTCTTTCTTCCCTGGAAAATGTGACAGGCCACATCGCAGTCAGAATCCACGAGAGCCATGTGTGTGGGTTTACATGACGCGTGCGAGAGCTGGGGTAAGGGGTGAGGGCAAGGGGTGACAGTGGGGGCGGAGATGTGCGTTCTTACGTCTTCACACTGGGCAAGTGAATGGAGTCTGATCCACTATAGCAGTTAATCCCCAACAATGGACGCTGAGCCAATTAGCTGCGGCAACTTAGTGGACAACACACGGGGCACTGTAACTGACCAAACATGCCGTCCCTAAAGAGCTCTTCTACGCTACGTTTCCGGTCCGTGTAGATGGTGTCTATTAATAAGACAGTGAGATAACTGTAGGGCTTTGAGAATAGTAGGCTGTTAAATCCCCTTCTCATATAATTAACAATGGCTGTGTGAAGGTCCTCAGAAAACACAATGAAGGAATCAGTGTTTACACCAATCATCATTAGAGTGAATTTCTGAGTGGAATTACACAGGTTTTTCCTCGACGAGCATTAAATTCAAGCTCATTAAATCAATTCTGAGTCACTGCAGAAATTAATCACATGCCCACCGAGATCTGTTCCGGCGGTTATCACATCAGCGGGACCTAACTGTGGGTAGCCATTAGCCCCCGACAGCGAATCAATCGCGGGCGCGAAAAACGCAGTGACGCGCGTCTCTGCGTGTAAACATACCACGGCACTCCGGACCGGACCTGCCGATCCGTCACAAAATGTCCGTCACGTGTGGGGGAGGGGTAAATACCGATTGTGCCCTAAGATTTAGCCTGTGCTCCTGCTCGGAACCTGCACCACCACCCCTGCTGGCCTAGTTATCCTGTTCTGTAAATGCCTTCTAAGCCCTTTGTCCACTCTGGGCAGGAGCCCTTAATGCTCTCTCCCTCTCTACCTCTCTCTCTCTCTCTCTCTCTCTCTCTCTCTCTCTCTCTCTCTCTCTCTCTCTCTCTCTCTCTCTCGAGCGCACACACACACACACACACACACACACACAGAACTCTC
>JAODUG010004409.1:0-10601 GCA_027564795.1 Aphredoderus sayanus
TTTAGCGCCTTCTATCTGCCACAAGAGCTAGTGATTTGGGTCATTCTGACCCGGAGTACATTACGAGGGATATACATTTACTGGAGGGTGTCGCTGAGCAGTACGTAGGCTTGCTGGAAGTCTCCACTGCACTGGATCAGAATGTCCTCCAGAAAGATCCGGGAACAGACTGGGAATGCGTTCTCCAGCTTCGTTATGGCCCACTCATAGCTGGGATCTGCCTCTGGAACACACAGGAAAAAGTCTTCATCAGTCCTCATTACTCATTACTGCCCCCCTGAGGCTCCCACTTGAAGATGCCTCTGAGTGTTACAGGGCAAATTGGCCAGCATTATATGGCAGGCTACACCCTTTGTGCTCAGCAGCTTAAAGGTGCACTAAGAAAGAATTTTTTTATACTATAGTCTATATTTATCCCATACACAATACAGTACTTCAGGAAGCAGTTTGTGGACCAAACCAACAGGCTTAGCTGTGTTTACTCCATTCAAACATTCAAAGCGAAAACACATCAACATAGCGTCATCACAGGATGTCATCCACCGCCGACATCTCAGGCTAAGTGAATAAGTGCCTGTGTTTGGAAACCTATTGGTTGTAGCCTGTAGGTGGTCCAATTGTCTGCTAGTGCCTGTTTGAAAAGCCTTTTTCCTGATTAGTGGTGGCCTACTCGCTTCCTAACGCCCTGATTGATACCTATTGGCACCGCCTAGCTAACAGTTCTCAGCTGAGAGTCTCCAGAATATGTAAAGCAAAGCAAAATCAATTAATCATAGAGATGTCGCTGGCAAACTCAGGATGGTCTTATGAGGTTAGCAAATATATAACTTTGTTCTAAATTGTTTACTTTGTAAACTCTTTTGGACGTGCTACAGTTAACCCTCGTAATGTACTCAGAAATATCGTGTTTGGCCACACGGCGGCGCCATCTGATTGTGTATGATTTGTGTGTTTTTCAATTGTCATTGCTAAATGTATTTACTTATTTATTAATAATTTTTTTATGTATTTATGTTGTTTTATGTGCCTTTTAACCCTCCTGTTGTCCTCGGGTTTCACACTCAAACCTTGTTGTGCCAGCAGTGCACATCATATGTGTGTGTAAGCTGTAGAATTTGGTTTAGTGCCTTCTCTCTGCCACAAAGTGCTAGTGATTTGGGTCATTTTGTCCCGGAGTACATTACGAGGGTTAATTCTGTAGGTGGGTGGAATATTGTACTTAATTTCCCATGCATCGGTTTTTCTTAGTTAATGATGGCTATGTAAACAAAGAACAGAGAAGCTGGGATTACAACACACACACACAGAGGGAGTGTGATGTAATTCTCTTCAGGACGGCAATCTATATGTCTATAAATCTGTACATAGTTGTTTGCTGCTTTATTAATGCATAACATATTGTATAGAGCACCTTTAAAAACAGGCTCCATGGCTGGCTGTTCACAGGGAAATATAGAGGAAAGGTCCATCAGCCAGTCAATGCTGGAGATTATCCCAGGAACGTAATGACAGACTGGAAAGGCAGAGTCAGCACATTGAGAGAACACGGGCCAGGTTTAGCGGATGTTGGCCTGACAGATTAGGGAAATCTGTGGGATTCCAGCCTGGGAAACAACTGTGGTGGTGAAGGTCACAGGACTGAAGTCACCATGTTTGAATCAGTGGAACACCCTGGTATAGGTTATGCTCTGAAGGATACAGAATAAGTATGTTTAACCCTTGTGTTGTCATATGTCTGTGCAAGATGTAAATGCAGTCCATTAAGATGTAGGATTAGGGTTAGCGCCTTCTATCTGCCACAAAGAGGTAATGATTTTATTTGGGTCCGTTTTGACCCGGAGGACAACAGGAGGGTTAAATCAGAAGAACACCCTGATATGGGTGATGCTCTGAAGGAAATAACCCCTGATTTCCACCGGGCCCGGATTTCTGACGTTGCATCTGCGATGTGGTTTTCAGAAGCGTCTTCCGTCAAAAATAGAATAAATGCATAATTGAAACAGAGAACTACTTCTGGGACGCTTTTGGGACACTTCTGGGATGTGACACAGTGCTGGGCCCACTAGGCCCACCAGGCCACAGTCTGCTTTTCAGGGGAACACAAGATGATTTCCAGATTTTTAACCCTCCTGTTGTCTGGGTCAAACGGACCCAACACACTACCTCTTTGTGGCAGAGAGAAGGTGCCAATTCTATATAATAATATAAATAATAAATAAATGAATGTTTTATATTAACTTTTACAAAATGTTCAGTGTTTGTACACATCGTATCCTACACTTTGTTGTTTGGCTAGCATTACTGCTACAATAGTGTCGATAGTAGTGTACAATACAATATTGCAATCACATTGTTTTCGTTGTAACTTGCTTGTGTGAGCATAAGGCAGCAGGTAAAAGTAGTTTAACCAAATTCCATAACTAGTAATGTCTGCAACACAACAGGAACTGTCATGGCTGAAGGGCATTCTTGGCAGGAACACAGTGTAGCTCAAAGACTAAAAAGAATGTCTGATACAGGTAGCTGCTAATTAAAACCTTTAGATTATACTCATTCCTGTGCGACAAGATATGTGTCTTCAAAGGTCTCTGTTTCTCATACCTGTTTGCTAACTGAGCCATGCAGCCCTGACATTCTCGAAAGCAAACATTTCCTCCGGAATTAAAAAAAATGTTTTCCTACTCACATCACCTACTGCACGCACATAAAACTACTTACAGTACTACTAACTAAGTACAAGTAGGATCTGTTTGTTGGAGGTACCACTCACAACCACCTACCTACATCTTTTAAGAGCGCGTAGCCTTTGATTTCAGACAGACTAAACAGACAATCATGCTCTTCTGAGAAGAGGATGAGGTGGGCCACGGCTGTTTCCTACAAGTCAACGGTCTAAGTGGGGTTTGGTTAACCAGGGATGAGGCATGCATTGGATGGCGTGAGAAACCTTAAATCTAGAGGAATCCTTAAGATTATAGCTATTATAGCTTTTGTCCTATGCATGACAAATAATATGTTATCACAAAAGAATGTAGGGTCCCAGCAATGCAAGAATATGACATTTAAAAATAACATTTACATTATTATTGATTTGTTATATTATTTTAATGTAATGCATGTTGTAATGCATTACAATAAACAGATAAAACATAACAATTGTAATATATGGTCATTTCTAAATTAGAATACAGCTTTCAGCGTCTAATAGTTGTACAGTATAAGTAGCAAAATGGAATAGCTTTACCCTTAAAGCTGGTAAAATATTAACTTTTCTTTGATGTTAGTTTTGTTATTGGTCCAATAACAACATTATATGGTGGGAAATATGTAAGAATAGGAACAGACATTTACACAGTAATAGTTCTGCTTAAAGGAGCCCAATCAATGTTTAAAACCAAAGAGCACACCCTGCCATGGAAGTAGTAGTTGTTACAAAAGTAATAGGTAAACAAAACATACGTTCTTTTTGTTTAGCTGGATCCACAAGGCTGCAGTATACAGTCCCTCTGATTTATTTAAAGGTGAAGTCAGCGATGCTGTAGAGTTGTTGATATTTGATCAAAACAAAGCCATAGGGTGCTACCTCAGAAGCTCCGCCCCACAAATTGGGCTCCAAGGCTGGGATAGCGTTGTGTTTGTTTGTGTTACCATTTACAGAGCCGGGGCTGTGTAGAAACACCAGATTATGTTTTCAGTGCGCACACAGAATGGAAAGCTGGCAGACCGTGAGGAAATATTCGCTGAATGTGACAAAAAGTGCATTAGCTTACAATCACTGACACCACCTTTAATAACACTTAATAACACACAGCATGCCGTTGTGTCAATGGGGCGTTCACTGACATCACGTGTGTTCATTCCCATCTTAAAGAGATGCAATTCAATAGCACCTAAACTACATTGCGTCATCAAATTTCATTGTTTATTAGCTACACATGAGTGTGGTGAAATGTGAAAAATGCGTTGGATGTTTTGGTGGCAGGGCAGCTTACCGGCCTCCTCTGCCCAGGGGGAAGAAGCCTGTTGTGGGCATGGGTCCGACAGGCAGGCCTGGACGTCCTGGTGCTCCCGGGTTCGTACGTCGCCCGGCGGGGGAAGGGGTGACGCTGCTGCTCCCTCTGCCCACTCCTCACCGGGCGGCCCTGGGAGGCCACGCTCTAGTTTGTCAAGGAAGGCCGAGTTCACCCTGTCAACGCACCAGATGGGTTCCACGGCTTACCTCAAGCATCGCTCACGCAAGCAGACGCATTTAGCATTTCAGACGGGGGGTGGGGCGCTCTAACATACCTCCTGTGGTGCTCCTCCAAAGCTTCCCTCTGTGAAGAAGAAGAAGAAGAAAAAAAATTTATACATTTTTTGTAGTAGATCACGATACAGTAGAACTACAACAACAAACAAGTACTAAGGACAGAAGCTCTAATGTGACTGCTGTAATAACAAAGGAGATAGGAGATAGTGGACGGAAACATGTCATTATCTTATCAGGGATCGTAAAAAGGCTGCCCTGATAACGGCCATCTTTGAAGCTCAAACTTAAAAGAAAAACAAACTGTCGCCGATTTAACAATGAAGCTCAAAGTTATTTCTGCTCCCATTATCACCAAACTGCTTTACATCTACAGATCAAACACTGGATAAGGTTGTAACCTAGTCTGAACCTCACCTGTACAGATATTGTATAATGGTATACTGTGCTTTAAGTCAATTCCATACTCAAATTGAAATTGGAAATAATAATTTTAATGATTAGGGTGAAAAACAAAAGTAATTTAGAAATGAAAATAGATATAAATAAAATGGATATTGCAACTTTACAAGAAAATAAGTTACAAAAATCATTTGGTAGCAGACATATTGGAAACTTAAAAGTTGTAAATATTGTCTGAATAGACTACAAATACGCACACATACTGCCTAAAAAAGGCACAGTAAGCCATACTGTTGGTTTACTGTGTCTACTACATGTGCTGTCACACATCCCAAACTTATACGATACGATATAGATATTTTTTTGTGTGCAATTTTATCGATAGTGATACGATACTATAAAAGTAATATATTAAAATATTATCAAGAGCAAGGTTTAGGTGAGTGACAACTTCTAAAAGGCCCCATGGCAGCTGCCTTAATATGCTTCCTTTCTAATCACTGGTGTATGCATATACACATAATAAGAAACATGTAGCAACAATGCTCCCATGTTTGTACCAATGAAGGAAACAGAAGCTCTCAGGTGTTTACGCTGCTGTAAACACTGGGGTGAAAGTGTGTGCATCACATGAATCCAGCTAAAGTGTGTTACTGGAGACCTGTGTCTATTGAGTCCACTGTGCTATTCTCACAATAAGCAGTAATGACAGTTGTGTGCCTTTGTGTTGCACTGACACTGACATCCCTCCCAACACCTTTGTCCTCGTTCTGCTGGGCGTGAGAACATATCATGTATGTGCTGCTGTTCCCATGGGAGCAACGGGCAGGTACCCTGTGCACACACACACACACACACATGCACACATGCATGCATGTGCGTGCACACACGCACACACACATACACACTCACAGACACATGCATGGCTGCACGCGCATGCACACAAACACATGCACACAAACACATGCACACACTCAAAAACACATTCATGCATGCATTCACATGCACACTCGCACACACACACACACACACACGCACACACATACACACACATACACACACAGACAGAAAACTGCCCGTCCCTGAAAGAACAATATCTCTGGCTCTCAGTGGAAACCACATCAAGAGGATACGTCTCTTAGGACAGAGGAGAGGACAGAGATGAAGGGTGCACAGAAGGAGAGGACAGAAATGAAGGGTGCACAGAAGGGCAGAAGGCAAAAGGAAAAGACTCAAGGAGGAGAACAGATATAAGTTAAAGACAAGAAACTGATCAGCTGGAAGGACGGAAATATTTTTTCTCCACAAAACAAATATGAATAGTGGCCTCAGGCCAAGAGGAAAGGAGATGGTATAGGAAAGGCTGCGGAAATAGAGGGGTAGTGGAAAACCGAAGACAGACACAAAGACAAGAGGGAGGTCTATATTTGTGGCACCATCCATCAGAGGTGGTCACTCAAGTCACACAACGCTCTGAAGTCACAATCGTACTTTTTTTCAGATAGTACATCGCTATTGGCTGGCAGCTTTTCAGATAGTACATTGCTATTGGCTGGCAGCTTTTCAGATAGTACATCGCTATTGGCTGGCAGCTATTCTGGCCGTGACATGATTGAAAATTAAACTGCATAGTCAGTTCTACAACAACATACAGAAAGAGGGAATGCTTCCTCTGTTATTGTTTTTAAATGTTTTATGTATGTGTTATATTTTGTCTGTATTATTCTTCTAATGGACCAGGAGTCTGACAATAAAAGTTTATGAAACACTTTGTCATCATATAAATTAGGCTTTGAAATGTTCCATTATGCGCAAACACACAAATGCAAATGGTAGTGAAATCTTGTGAAAAGCAGTAGGAGCATTTACAAGTGGTATTTAACCTCACACGTGCACTTGTATTAACAGATCACGTCAGCCTGCCAGTGTGATTGATAACTGTAGTTAATTCAAAGGAATGAGGAAGGTTTCCGGTTATTTACAGTCTGGCTGTTACATGAGACAGGTACCTGTATTTAGAGTGATAACTAAAATATATGGCAATCCAGGACAGTTACTGCATATAAAGGAATTAAGAAGGTTCCAGATTATGTACAGATACTGCTAATTGCTAATCTAAATAAAACTTTTTAATCTAAATAAAACAAAAGGTTTTTAGACTTTGAAGCTGGCTTGTCAAACATGGCAAGGTTTGATTTTATCTGGAGTTGAGACTGCCTTGAGACCTCTGCCATCTGTTGATGTAGATCATTTGTTCTGGTTGGCGACATGCTGCTGTCCTAACTGCCAAACACATCCCTCTCCATTATTGTAACTTACGGCTTTTTGCATTCTGTGGGTTCTTCTACAACACCATGGTTCTAGGAACCTCTTTCTCTGTCTCCTATTTTCTTCCTGTCTGCTACCATTAGCCGGGTCTTCTGGCTGGTCATGAGAACCATAAAAATGAGGAGGGGGGGGGGTTGCAAAACTATGATGAAAAACCTCACAAGAAAACATTTCCCTCTCCTACCAAGGGAGCTGCGTGTGCAATTTTAATGTTGTCAGTCACCATAGTGCAGCAGGATACAGTCTGAAATGCTGTCCTGAGGCTTTTTCCTGCCCTACAATACTCTCTATTACTCTTTGTCTCTCTCTCTTTATTTTCCTGTGTTTCAGTGCAAAGCATGAGCCAGGAACAGCCAACACGGTTAGCTCCATGTCTGCCTTTCACTTTGAGAGAACTTGTTGACACTAACCAATAAGGGAAAGTTCTCACAAAGAGACCGTGACGCTCAAAAAATACCTTCCTCCCCACTTCTAGACATACGGTAAGGACAGGGTCTGTTTTGAGGTTGGCCCCTGTGACTATCCAGGGATTCCTGAATCCCTCAGTTTTGATAGGGTGTATAGAAAATCCTCCAGGTGCTTCTTCTGCAGGTTACTCCACTCCAGCAGAGTCCCTGTCTGTCTGTCAGTCTGTCAGTCAGTCCCTGCCTGTCTGTTCCCGGTGCATCCGTCCACTGTGAACTCTGGGAAGTCCCCTCGAACTAACTCAGCTCGGCCTCCACCGCAGCTCGCTCCGACCGACAGACCCAGGAGAAATTAGACAGAGTGCGAGGGTGGAGAAACGGGAGGACAACACAGCGAGTGGAGCGAGTGGCCAGGATGGGGGTAGGGGGTTGGGGACAACCGGCAGAGACGGCGGGAGCGACTAGCAGTGGCCAATCCCCCTGGGGGGGGCTGACCGGGCCTCTGGGTGAGCCGGTACATGAAGGCTGGGCCCTCCTCGATGTAGCGGGGAGGGGGAGGGAGGATGTAGCACCACACCGCAATGTGTTTGCTGGACAAACAGGCTTCAAAGGCAGGGCTAGCTAGCAGGGTGGGTTATGGCAAGGCTAGCTAACAGGGTGGGTTATGGCAAGGCTAGTTAGCAGGGCAGGTTATGGCAGGGCTAGTTAGCAGGATGGGTTATGGCAGAGCTAGCTAGCAGGGTAAGTTATGGCAGGGCTAGCTAGAAGGGGGGGGGGGGTTATGGCAGGACTAGTTAGCAGGGTGGGTTATGGCAGAGTTAGCTAACAGGGTGGGTTATGGCAGAGTTAGCTAACAGGGTGGGTTATGGCAGGGCTAGCATACACATACACAGTGCTGCACAAACAATGTATATGTATGTACAAAACATAGAAAAACAAAGCTAATACACAAACACACACAATCACAAAAGACTCCACATGTGAAACAAACCAAACATACAGTACTACACACACACACATGTGTGTGTTGTGGTCTGGGTCTCACTGAAGGGGTGGTGTGTGTGGCAACAGCTGGGCTCTTCTGCTCCAACCTCTGTAGATAACTGTCATTTGTCCTGTTGAACACACATGGTAAACAGTCAGTTTGGGGTCTACAGTATATATCACACACACACACACACACACACACACACACACACACACACACACACACACGGTAAACCATAAGTATGAAGCCTATGTCACACACACAAGCACACACACACACACACACACACACACACACACACACACACACACACAAGCAGAGATTGCTTGTTTTGTCCCACAGACAGAAAGAGGCTACAGTCAACCCTCGACATACAGCAGGTTTACAAAGTTTCCGTGTCCTTCACTGACACTGTGGCCCTTCCAGCAGCCCCTCTAAATATCCGCATTGTTCTGTCAGGTTCACACTTGGCTTTGTTGTCTGCTCTGTTTGCTTTGCCTGCGGACAGAAGCCAGAGATGCTGCTTAACAAATAACTTCCCCCAGCACGGCCAGTAATCCAATAACCTGTTGTGTTATGGGGTAACTGACTGGAAAAGAGCTCTGAGATGATAGACAATGTACAAAAACCTCATGGAGACATCTCATGTTCTTAAAAGACCATTAATTAATTCATTAAGAACTTCTCAAGAATCTAATACAGCAGAACTCTGACTGTGCCACTAAATATAGGATCCATGTACTGATATTAACCGCAACACTCATGTTAAATGGACAACTATATAATCCCACTAAACCTCCAACAGTTTTATGTTGGTTAAGTGAGAGTCAAGAGATGATTCTGGGTGGTTTCAAGATTATTTTAAGATCAAATAGTTGTATTCTTGTTTTTAATCTAGTCTTATTATATTATAGATCCATTGCACAGAAGGATAAACCCTGCCACAGCCAACAACATTAGGCTGTATACGACTGTATATTTAAAATAGGTGTGTAAATAGTAATGCCAATGTTTATTTACACATCTTAACACTGACCCATTATTATAATTTGATTTGCTGAAGCTGTGTTCACATTGGGATGTTATGGTTTCCAAACAGCTTTGGAAGTTTTTTAAAAGAGAATCCTGTTTATACCTTTATATGCACAACTATGAAAAACAAAATCTGGATGGTATTACCAGGCTAAGGGTGGTAAAACAACCAAACATGCAAACAGGAAGGAACTTGTTGAAAGGGCAGCATTTACGAGATAAGAATTGTGGCGCTCAAATAACTTCTATCCTTTTAATGACCTGAGGATGCACTTTTCTTTGATTGAATACAGCCTTTGACAAACACAAGGAAAGTGGACCATATTTTCCGGACTGTAAGCTGTGCGTGACGTCCTTCGGGTCAAAATGACCCAAATCACTATCTCTTTTTGGCAAGTAGAAGGCGCTAAACCTAATTCTACAGCTTACACAGACATATGATGTGCACTGCTGGCACAGTAAGGTGTGAGTGTGAAACCCGAGGACAACAGGAGGGTTAAAAGGCATGAAGAAACTGTTGGCAGTGCATCCCGTCACACAGCGGCTTGTTTTTTATTTTTTATTACTCCGTTTTTCATTAGAAGTAGTGAGATTACAAAGCGTCGGCCTTCACGCAATACAAAGTCAATGGAAGTCAGAATAACGTCGACCTGCAAAATGGCGGCGCACTGTATACACCGTTGTTATGGGAACAGAGACGAAGCCTCACCTGAGCTGGTGCTGCTCAAACTGCTGCCTCCTCCTCTGGTCCTCCAGACGCCGCTTCCCCTCCAGACGCTCTGCCTGCACACACACACAGTCACGCACACACAGTCACGCACACACACACACACACACACAGTCACGCACACACAGTCACACACGCACAGTCACGCACACACACACAGTCACACACACACGCACAGTCACGCATGGACACACACTCGCACGCACACAGTCATGCATGGACACACACACGCGCACGCAGTCACGCATGGACACACACACACACACAGTCACACACGTTACGTAAGGGAAATCACATACTGTACACAAACACAATAAACAGGCTAGACTGGAACAACCTTATTTATTAAATGCATATACAGTTGTTATTTATAAATCTAATTAAAGGTGTGGACATTGATAACTACAAATATTTGGGTGTAGTCTTAGATAATAAACTGTGTTTTGAGTCTCATGTTGATGCTACCTCTAAAAA
>JAODUG010004410.1:0-10600 GCA_027564795.1 Aphredoderus sayanus
TTTAGCGCCTTCTATCTGCCACAAAGAGCTAGTGATTTGGGTCATTCTGACCCGGAGTACATTACGAGGGATATATAATGCTGAATGTAATTTTTAGTGCAACTGAACTTACTGTTTGTTGTCCTTTCACAGTGAATTAGCTAAATTAATTTTGACTCATCAGCTAGCGTTCACAGTTCTTTCTAAAATCCCTTCTAATAAGGATTAGCTTTTCACACATGAAAGGACTAATTGATAATTAATAGCCATGACCTCCAAATAACCTCAGTGATGGATCCTTAAACAAGGGAATTGTCTCAGTAGCCTTGTGTCAGTCCTAGAACACACAGAATATATTGTACATATCAAAATTGTTCGGTGGAATTGTCCCAGTACAAGACAAGAATTGTCCCTTCACCTGGCAGTACCATGACAAAAACAAGACTTGGAAGCAGACTTGATCTTTCTATATTAGGAATCTTATGATAATAATGAGCCTAAATATGGCGTATTCTCATGTGCTGACATTCAGCCCAGGCAGTATACCATTGGTCTGCCAGTATTTGAACAGATGGTGACATTTGAACACATCAACAAGACTAATACAGTACACAGCAGGAAGTTACCTTCAGAGTGTACGTTTACGGCACCACCAGTATATGTTTCATAATGAAATGAAATTAATCACCAGTCAGTGGCTTGTTAAGGACTATGTTACATACAACTGTCACATTAACCAGAGTTTGGCTGATGGCTAGAGGAAATGTTTCATCCTTGGCAGGAAATAAAAGGAAACCAGAAGGCCATGCCACCTGGCCAATTGTCCTATAATTTAAGAATCAAAGTTCTTGACAATTTTTTCCACCATTGCGCCATTACTGGAAACAAGAAACGGCAATATGGACTATACTTTTACTAAGCTTTAAATCAAATGAAATGAGAGAACAATACCATTAGTGTATGACGGATTCTCAACAGATGATACTGCCCAACCAAAGCAATATCCATAAAATAAGTATTACTTCTATGTGTAAGGGGATACTGTTTTTAATGACCCCCTCGGTAAGGCTAATAATGCGTATCCCTACCTCATATTACACTAAGTGGAAAGAAACAGAATCTTTCGACATCTTATCCCCCCTCACGCATGCTTGAGGAATGTACTTTTTCCTAAATCCCAAAAATATTTACCTTTAGGCTGAATAAGAAAAAAGCATGTCCCCTGGGTGACACAATAATTGAACCTGGCCATCCTGTATTATATCCCATTACTCATATAATATCTAATTACATGTCAAGCATCTTTAAACAATTTTGTTGTTGTAGCCTAACCTTGAGGAGTCATGTTGTTGTCTAATGGGCCTATCTGTTTGTTCTCTACTGATTTAAAATGTGGTTTAGAAGATTGATTACTGGAAAAAAAAACATGCATATGGAACGACAATATAATTTGCATAAGATTCTAATATTACTCCTGAAAACATCTATTAATCATAGCAGAACCAATGTTCTGCCATCCCTACAGGGTGAGAGGGTTTCTCCTATAGTCTTAAGTAGCTGTAATCAATAAGATATTCCTAACCAGACAGGCTATATATAGTATAATCCATGGAGCTAGGGACAGAATATTGAGAATAGATTGACATTCATCGTTTTCAAGATTATATTGTAGCTGTTATTGTAAATACGATAGGATAATAATTCTCAGATACTCAGATTCTCACTTTCAGTAGCCTACGTGTATATGACAGCTAGCTTGACCTTGACTGAAGCTTGGCCAAATACTCATCTTTCCCATCTGGGTTATATAATACAAAAGCAATGACGCTAATTTATTTGTCATCGGTAATGTGGACCAAAAACGCCAAATAATCTGCAATTCAATTCAACTGCGTGTTTGGCGCTAACATCAGCAACAGGTGTAGAAATATGAACAGCAACAGCCACCCTGCTGTGAACGTTAGAGCCATATACATAGTCCAACAGTGAACTCTAGTGGTAATGAAGACAAGTGAGTTTTGTAGCAGCCTTATTGTTGTGGCCTATTGAATCGTCTAACATGCCTACTGTACCATGTTCATGATGTGGCTGTTGGTGGCTGGTGACTGTGAATAACAATGTATTTTTCTCTGCAAATTATATATTTTTATAACTTTTTTGTATGGACTCTAATAATAAGCTGTGGCTCATTAGAATGGTGCCCTGGTAGGAAATAATGGTACTTGAAAGAGTCACTATTATTACACATGTAGCACACAATTTTTGTTCAGAAGAAATAATTAAGGCAAATGCTCAGTGTACAATTTAACAGCAAGTTCTTTTACTCCTACTACTTCCTTCAGGCTGTGTTCACAAAGATAACATTGTTAGTGCAGGTGGAAAAATAAGTACTATTATGATGAGATTAAATTTATCAAGTCTCCATTCTGAATGAATGTTTAGAGCAGAACGTCAAAAAAAGGGTCACAAGAAGGTGAGCATTTATTTATTACAGAATAATTATATTCCCAAAGTTATATACCCCAAAAGCAATAATAAAAAAAACTCCACTGTTTTCACAATGCTACTTAGATGAAGACATTTGACCTGTCACAAACACACACATGGAAATGCACAAAGATCACCAAACGGGACTCAACAGCAGTTCACAATATACCAATGCGGATTGTCAGTCATTATGCTGCTATGTTATTTTTACATTAACTGAGTCCAGAGCTGCATTCAAACTTGACTATTGTATTTCGACTTATAAAACTAATAAGATCATACTCATCACAGGAAATGACCTATTGTGGGTTAACCAAAACGCTGTGGCACAAATCTCCCCCCAGTTTCCACCAGGAGCAATGCCACACTGAATCACTCAATTTAAGAAATATACAAAAACTGACAACCAGGTTGAAAAAACCTTCTCATAAGTTTTCACTGTACAAATATCCTGGGAGGAAGAAAAAAAAAAATGTAAAAAAAAAATTCCATCTGGAAAAGTTTTTTTCTTATTACATTTGTAGTTTCCGGTGTCTTATGAGTTTATATAGACAATGCTATAACCAAATGACTCCCTTAAACATGGATTTAACACAGGATAATCTAAAACATAGGCAAAGTGTAACCGATTTACAATTTGGCCAGCATAAATGTAAAGGTTGGGACTTGAGGGTGGTGGGTGAGTCAGATATTCAGTTTTAATGTGTATACCAGAGACATTTCATGTAGTATATACATGTAAGCCAGTTTTAAAGTGTAGGCATATTAATGCCATGCAAAGGGGTTGACGCGTCGATTAACGATGCTCTGTGAAAGCATTGAAACATTAGTGGGACTATAAAGCGATGACATTCTGTACTTTGCAGCGTTTGTCCATTTATATTTTGAAATGACAATTTATTTTCTGTACATATCCCCCTCCTTTAGTTCATGAAGGCAAGCACGCATGCAGAAGTGGATTCATTCTATCAACTTTTCCCACTCTTCCGGTTTCAATTTGTGAAACCTTATGTGAAACGTATGCCTCTTCTCACAATCAGTTTTAATTCTGCCATTTGCAATCTGACAGATGTATACACCGTGGGAAGAGGAGGGAATGGAGGGCGGCTCAACATGATACAAAAGAATATGCAAACACTTCCCCGCTTGCCTTGTAGATTGAGGACAGCGGTCAGGCAGGTCCTGTGGTTGTGACAGAGGCACACAGGTTTGTTGATGTCATCCGCTATCATCATACACAAAAACTCTTAACAACATGAACACACACACACTTAAAAATGTCTTGGTCTCTCACATTAAGAGAGGCTGGCTGGCAAAGAGGTTCAAGAATGAACAAAAGGAAGGCAGCGCTTTAGAAAGGCATAGTGGCATCAAGGGGAGGGGCAAGGGGGCGTGTCTAGGTGGGTCTGTTTTCAGTGTGGGCCTGACTGTAGCCAGCAGCAGCGTCTTGCTGATTGGCTGCCATGGCGGGGCTTGGTGTGTAAGGGGGGGGGCTTCGGTGATACTGATGGTGTCCCCCTCAGAGAAAAGGGAAACGCGGTGGGCTTCCTCGGTTTGTGTGCACTCGCTGTAAGGAGGGGGCTTCAAGTCGTCTACTGGAAAGGGAAAGATGCACCAGTAAACATGGAAGTCAAATGCATGCAACAGTTGTGTTTCAAATTATACTTCGGAACAAATATGTTTAGTCATAGATATGAGCGGAAAAAACATCCTCCATCCATCCAACCACATCCTGCTAGTGACATTCTGAAGCAAGTTGAAAAAAGGTAATAAAAGAAAACCCAGTCAGCTCAGGTTTAACAAGACAGACCTTGTGTTAGATGACCTCAGGGGTTTCAATGTGAAGAATGTGTGAGCTGGCGCTAGTGTGTACGTGCAGTGGAAGACACAAAAGACATGTACTGTACCAGCATAACCACGCAGAAGAACCACAAGGTCAGGTATGATAGTGTTATTTTTAACACATTACTGTGGGCGTACATTAAAAAGAAGTGGGGATCAAGGATGGGTAAAAACAAGAAACCTACAGAACGTGCGTTTGACAACTCGCCACAAGCACTGGTACTGGAGTTGGGGGCACATGTGCATTCACTTTGGAGAGAGAGATAATATTACATCTGCCGGCAGCTACTAAACCTAAACTAAAATCTCTGGGGAAGAGTGAGGTGAGGCAAATTGAGTATTTCAAAATATGGATGCATGCAAATAATGCCTGCAGTTAAACTAACATGTAAATGTACGTGCATTTCGCAGTGTTAGGAATGAGTCACAGCCTAGGCATGACCACAACTGTATCCTGAACAAAGTGCACTCTGTTTATGCCTGTGTGCGTGTGTGTACAGTTATGTACCTCCAGAGACGGCCTCGTATGGCGGAGGCATGTCCAGCTGTGAATAGGAGGCGGCAGGAGGCAGGGAAGTGGACGGCTCCTCTATGGACGCATCTTCCTGGACGCCGTACCAGCTGGGCCAGATGGACGTTTGCTGGAGACGAGAGGGAATAAGGAAGTCAGCGAAACACTCGGGAGGGAGCAGGCAGGCAGGATGGGAGGAAGGAAAACCCAGCCACAGGCCCAGGCATGCACAATGTAGATGAGGGAAGCTTACTCAGGGAAAGAATGTCCGTCATTTCCCAGAGTAGCAAATATCAAAACTGCTAACACTTCAAGGCTATGCTGAGGTTGTCTTACAATACGGTTATCTCTCAGATTAGAATACCCGTCTGTTCCTCGAGCGAGCTTTAAGGCTTTAGGCCTGGATCAGCTAAAAACACAGTAACTAATGTGACGCAAGCGAAGCCAAGAATGTGTCTAATGCAGAGAAAAAGAAGTAAATAGTCATAAGTTGATTCAAGTGACTGATTAGCATTGCACCAGTTAAACCTTGCAAAACTCGTGGTGCATGAGAACACTGCAATTAGTTCCTTTTGCTACTGAGGAAACATGTTTCAACAACATTTTAGATTGATAAAGAAAAAAAAAATTTATATAGGCCATGCTTTATATAGGACCACGTCTATCAAAGCTGTCAGGTTAGGACAGCCTCTCTCGGATCACCGTTTCCTTTCCAGGTGTCCATGAATGAGACACTCAAGAGGGCCATAGCAAATGACACACAATACTCAATTTTTGATTCATGTGGGCCAGAGATTTAAGTGGCCTTGACTGCCCTCCAGAGAATAGGGTGCTGGGTTATGGATGGCCATGCAGCTCCCTGGTGCACATTCCATTAAAAACGAAACAGAACATTATATACCAGAGATTGGGGGGAAAAGGGGAGGGTGAAGCAAAATGACTGCAGGAGAAAGGAGAGGAAAAAATGACTAGGAGGAGGGGGAGAAGAGAATAAAAAGGGGCATCAATGTAGAATAAAAGGAGGAAGTTTTGAAGGGTAGAGGGACAAGGGAATACAGTAGGTTAGAGAGGAGAAAAATAGAAAAAGGACAAACTTAAAGTATGGTGGAAGTCAGTGAGCTATTGGTGCGGCGCAACAAATTGTTAAACCTTCAAACTTGGCCTTTTACTGGACTGGGAGTGGCCAAAAAGCTCCAGGTGTTAACCAACCAACTGGCAAACTGGACTGATCAGTTGTCATTGTACACATCAAACATCCTGGTGTATGTGGGTCCTAAACATTTTAGCAACAAACAAAGTATATGCTTTGTAGAAATACTTTTTGGCAGGCTACAATTGTGTATTGGAGGCCCAGTTCAAATGGCTTAACCAGGAAACCTCCATTTATTCTAATAGCTGTTTTGTTTATTTCTCCAAGGCTGAGGTATTTCCTGTTATAAGACAAAAAATAAACCTACGCTGAGAGTATCGAAACCAACAGGGAAGGGTACATTGTGACTTAAGACCCAATCAAAAAAGGGAACATGGGTGTTTACATCACCGTTTCCAAACGTCTCCATTTCTGCCCGTCCCGAATACAACGCAGCGCCGGATTTTTAAAACTAAAATGGGGCCAGCAGTGTTTCGTTTTAGGAGAAACAACAAGCAGATGCAAGTCGTAAACATAGTAAAAGTTACACGTTTTAAGACTAAAACATATATACAAATATACATTACAATGACATAACTAGCATGTCACAGGTGATTTAAAAACCCTCCAATCCAATAGTCTGCCCTCATTTTCAATATTCATCATTTTAACCCTCGAGACGTCCTTAATTTTATAGAATTATGCCACCTGAGGGCACCATCTGATTGTGTATGACTTTGTGTGTTTAATTGTCATTGTGTGTTTAATTATTTCTTTATGCATTTGTGTTGTTTTTTCGTGCCTTTTAACCCTCCTATTGTCCTCGGGTTTCAAACTCACACCTTGTTGTGCCAGCAGTGCACATCATATGTTTGTGTAAACTGTAGAATTAGGTTTAGCGCTTTTTATCTGCCACAAAGAGCTAGTGATTTTGGTCATTTTGCCTCTGAGGACAATATTGTAACTGCAGTATACTTATTATATAAAACTATCCTGCTTTTAATAGGCAGTGTCATCCTTCAATGTTAACTTTTACACTCTTGTGTGAAATTTGACAAACTCACTTGATACAAGTGAACAGACAAGGCAGTATTCCCTTGCGTTCAGACGAATTTTTCATTCCCTTACTTTCAGACTCTTGAAGCTGCGACCCGACCTGCTTCAATATCATAACGGTCACTAAACTCAGTCACAGGTAGTACTTGTATGGAGTGGGGGCCTCTAAATGTACAGGCAACACTTAACTTAGATGACTAAACACAAGATGTTGCCCAACAACACATTACCCTGTGACAACTTTAACCAAAGGTAGATTGCTCATTCCATTCACAGTTAAAGTGACTCACCGAAAACCGACATCACGGAAATCTAACACGCTTGCGTGTAAAATAACACTCGTTCTCTATATAACTGAAAGCAAGAAGTCCCTGATTTTAATAGAAAAATAAAAAAGTAAATAAAAAGTATTTTAAAATATAAAAGAGTTATCAAAAGATAAAGCCAACAATATTTTTCCAAACTCACGATGGAAAAGCATGACTTTGTTATTGTACACAATTTTGCATTAACAAAAGTACAAAAGCACACAATTATCATATACTCTAATGCTACTGTCATGTTTTTAGATCAGCTGTTTTGCGAGTGTTCTCTCTGAGATAAAAGTAGTACTGGAATTTAATTACAGTTATTTGAATTCAAAAAGGTTCTTGTTGCTGAGGAAGGTTCTTACGATATCTGAGTAAAATTACCCTGACGTAGCCAAGTGGCAGCCATGAAAAGCGATTAAATTCAAATTCTCTAAACAAGGAAAGGTGCTTAAATACTTCCTTTTATATCTCTGTTACATAGGGTACACTGGATGACCCGAAGGCAATAATTTAGTCCCACAATTCCTTGTGGGACCAGTCAGCTGCTCACGAAAATAAGTGATCATGTAATGTCCATGTTATGCCTACGCATTTGACAATTACTTTCATACAATCACATTAATTTGGATTCATGTTAATAAATATGAGTGGACTGGAGGGTGAGCATAAGCAACCAACCATTCTCAATGTTTCATTTTTGTGATTGGTTGTCCACTTTTATATGGTATGAAGTATGGGGTGAAGTATCCGAGATGCACTTTTGGTTGTGGGTTTTATTAGTCCAGTACACTGTATTATCTTATTACTACTGTTTTTCCTTATTCTCATTCACATTTTCCTTGACCTCATGACGTTTGCCATCGAGGTCAAGCGGTCTGGAAAGGATGTACTTTGTTTTGACCAGCCAGTGTGCGGGTAGTTTTGGTTGTACCAAGATGGTATACTTTACTGTGTAAAGACAAGTATTTGTTGACCTCAGTTTTGAGAAATGATAAACTAGCCGTAGTGAAAATGTTGTGCATGTTAGGCTACTTACACTCTGTCTTTCACACATTTGGTGGAGGTAAGCCCTCCCTCCCACAATGACTATCTGAGCATTGCGTGGGTTGCTCAAGTAAGCTGCCAGTTGCCGCTGTCTTGACCGGTACCAACACACATAGAAGAATATCTTGATGATGATAAATATGATGACCACTCTAAAAGGAGGACAGACAATGATAATGTGTTTTGCAATGTTAAACATTGGTTTCAAGTTAACTTTCAATTTGAGTGGTAATGTGAAATGAAACAATACTTACATGTACCAGTATAATTCCATGTCTGTGAGATGTCAGTCACTGGGTATATGGGCACATATTGAAAAAATAAACCTGAAAAACATACCACACGTCTTTCCAACACAATCATTTAAAAAAAGGGTATGAAATAAAAGAGAGATATATAGCAAACCTTTAAAAAAAAAAAAAAAAAACTACATCTACTGTTAAATACATGTACCAGACAGGCACCACTGCACCTCAAAATTATATGGCAAGAATAAACAGCTCCATCAATCAAACGAATTAGACGTCTTACTAGTAACAGTAGTATTGCAGTATTAGACGAATTCAGCGTGTACTGTACCATACATTACGTACGTATGAAGAAGAGGTGGTTAACTTACAGTGGCAATAAGCCAATTTGACCTTCTTTGTTAACTTGCAATGTTTAGCATTTCCTTTCGTTATAGCATGGACGGTAAAGCTAAGCTACTGTATTAGCAGGCCATCGCTCCTCTTGACGGCGAACGCAAATTTCAAACGCACACCAGAGAAGAAATAAAGTATAGCTTCGTGATACGATGTCAGAGAACAGCAGTGACTTCATCCGCTAACTAGTACATTTGACTAGAAAACCCGAAACAAAAGTGGTGGTTCTTTGAGTAAACTACTCTAGCTAGCACACACAGCTGCCACCACACGTTCACTTCCACTGTGTTGTGCCCGCATAGCGCCCCCGCCGAAATCATTCCTTGTCCTTAACAATCTGAGCAACCTCGCGCTATAAACAATGCCCCTCTTTGCCCGTATCTGATCCCGCTACGATCTAATTCGCCTGCGAAGACTAATAACGTGAATTTTATAACCTATTTGTCAGGGTGACTTTATTACCCTCGGCAACAATGGTTTAGTGGAGGAATGTCTATATTAAAAAGTATTGTTCTTAGACAGTTGAAACCAATCGATTGTGGGAAACGAAACATTTCGGCAGGTAGGAACACTTTCGGCACAACACATTGCAACTGGCTCAAAGTGGGTGGTACTTATGAGGTAATAATTATAGAAAACGGGCGCGTTTAGTGGTTTAAACGTTTGCTACATTCAGATAAATGTGTTTACTGTAGGACAGGCTTCTTTGAAGATGTTTGCGTTCTTGAACTATTTCAAAACTAAAAAAAGTACTTCAAAAACGTTTGCTAATAGGATTGGCGAATGTCGCTCAATGAGATGTACTTTACTGTCTAAAACCGTTATTATATATAGTTCTATGTCTAAAACCGATTAAAACGATATTACTGTTACTAGATATAAACTTAAACTGCGTATTTTGAACCTGTTACGGTGTTCTTTACATTTGTCATATTCACTATAGCCTACTGTCTCGTTGTAATTTTAAATACATTGACATGAAATTGTACAGCTTAATTGTGGACATATAGCTGAAAAAGGTGCGCTACAGCACAAATCACAGACAGCAAAGGGTAAGTATAGCACAAACGATGCTGTTTGTAGAACTCACAGCCCAACTCTTCCTGTTCTATAGGTTCAGTTCAATGCAGTTTACCTTTACTAAGGTAAACTGAAGTTAAAAAAGCCATTGTTTAGAAATCAGTGATTTTCTTTGTAAAAACGAAAATTAAGAAGAAAAAGTGTACTGTACACATAATAGGCCTAGTTATAACACCATATAACTCTATATATTAACACACACATACCCGGTAGGTGTAAAGCAGTTACAAACATTTGGAACATCAGAAAAATGAGTACAAACCATTAAAATTTTTAACTGAAATGTGTGTGATCTGTAGTCAGAAAAATTGAAAATATTTCTGGCAAAATGTTAAGACTAAAACGATATTCTAAATGTTATATGATAGACAGAGAACCTGAGGATCACGTCGTCTGATTCATTGCAGTATTGAATAATTTAGTCCAAACGCAAACCTTACATTAACCCTTGTAATGTACTCCGGGTCAGAATGACCCAAATCACTAGCTCTTGTGGCAGATAGAAGGCGCTAAACCT
>JAODUG010004411.1:0-30217 GCA_027564795.1 Aphredoderus sayanus
AAACACACAAATCATACACAATCAGATGGCGCCGCCATGTGGCTAAATACTATATTACGAGTACATTACGAGGGTTAAGTCCTTGTAAAATCACAGGTTTCAATAACTAAACACACACATGCACACACATGCCCTGTGTCCCTGATTTTTCACCTGGTGATGTCAGCTGGCCTGCCCTGCACCTCCTCATCAACACAGCTCGTGTCAGTTTCACTAACGAGCATGTCGTCGTCGGCAGCCAGAATCAAATTAATCCTGCCGACCTCGGAATTATGCATGCAGACTTTGTCACATACCCTGTGATTCACCGTGAGCGGTTATGATACATCTTTGAGGCGGCTGCCTCCTGCTATAGCCTGCGAATGATGGCGAGGGATGTTCTCGTCTCGTACGATGTTATGCTATCTGCTGCGGTGACATGGGTGTAAGGTTCTACTGTACATACAAGGAAGGGTGGACAATACAAAACATTTGTATTTACAACACATATGAAATTGATAACCCACTAGAAACCCATGTGGATGGACACATGTAATGGGAGACAGATTATGCCAGGGGGAGCTATGAATGATAATATTGGCGGACGTGGACATTTTGTGGCAAGGTCCTAAGCCGCTCACTGGCTGGGGATTGGTCTGAGTGAGACAAGCTTGTGTAATGATGGTAGTTAAGCCCCTGGGTGTCTTCAAGGCACAGTGAGTAGGCACACAGGCAGAATGAAAAGAGAGACTCTTGAGTTAGGAGAGCTCTTCGATCCACACAAGCAGAAGTAATGAAAGAGCCAATCAAGATGAAAAGATTGCCAATTAAGATGAAAGATAGTAAAACGAAGGTTGTGGGGCTAAAGTGACAACAATAAGAACAAGATAGTAGAAAGGGAACAGAATATGCAGCGTGAGATAGAAAACTGACAGAAGAATGACACGACTTTAACTCAGAGATGACTAAGCTATGTTTCTGTGAATTCACCAGTGCTGTAGTACAGTACATCTATACCGTCAGTGACACTCCACTTCTGAAGATTATACCCAATGCCTCTGTGGTTAACATAAAACACTTGAATGTAGCCTCTAAAGTTATGGCTGCCATTTTCAGTTTCATATCAGTCCGGTAACATTGCAGCTGGTGCCTGATTAGTGCAGAAACTGGCGAATATTTATAGTTTACTTTTTACTTACATATACATACATTTACACATATATACACATATATAGACACATCTACATACATACATACATACATACATATACATACAAAAATAAGCAAATAAAGTATGCATTATATAATTTAATGGCTTCTCTAATGTAAACCAGATCGATTAAATGTATTTCAGTTATATCTCATGATCTTTATTTTTTAAAGATAAAATCAAGGCAGTCAAGTTCCTTTCTTAGGGGTACCTGAAGAATCCATATGGTGCCTTCAATGACATTCACTCTGGCATTCAACAAACTTCTACAAAATGAACAACAATATCGTTCGTGAGGGCAGGAATGGGTGTCCCATCCGTGATGACTCAGAATGCTAAAGCAGCTGGCATCACTGAAACATTCCATCGCCATTTTGGGTGAGCCACTTGGGAAGTATGCGCAGCTGTGGCACATGAGATCTGGGGCATTCTCTGATCAAGTTATCCAACTCTGAATTTCTTGACACAAAAATAAATGTATCTAAAAAGTTTATCCATAAGAGCTGGAATGTACCTAGAGCTTCCAGTGGTCTGTACTTAAATGCAATTTTAAATACATATGTATTTACAGTTTAGCAGAGGCCTCATCCAGAAGTACATCAAGGGGTTCTCAAGGTTACATGTATGCCCATGTTAGTCGTTATTATTTTTGCATAGGTTTACCAGTCGATAACGGGACGGGATAATCTCGAATGGTCTAGGTTCAATTAGAGATATAATGAGCTCCTGTATATTTTGCTTGTTGTTTGAAAGCTGCTTTTCACTACACAATGTATACATTTCCGTATCGGTAGCTATGACTGGCCATTAGAGAGAAATAAAGCCCTTATAAATCCAAATGAGTTATTGGGCCAGCTTTTCAACAACAGTCTTCCCTGTAATATAATAATTTTGTGTGTATTCTAGGGCTACTTCAAAATCTTTTGAACTAAAGTATTATTAGTTTGACAGCATCTTACCATCTACCATGAACAGGCACAGCCATTATGAAACATAAAAAATGACAAACCAGGTTGTGATACCTTAAACCTTGCATTTGTCAGAGGCAAAATAAATAAACGATGAATAGCGTCTTGCCTTCTGCCATCTAAACCGTTTTTTACTTCACTTGAAATACATGTTGTGTAAAGTTATGAGTTTGAGTTTATTATTTTATCACAATTTTCAACATGCCACACATTCATTTGTTACTTTACCATTGAAGTTCTGAGTCTGTTCACCATTTACAATACATAACACCAATTGAAATGTGAAATACTCAGTCTAGTTATTTAATCAATCTACTCCACTCCTCGGCCATCACAGTGCAACAATAGACTTGTTTTTTTTTGGGGGGGGGGGGAGGAAATTGCATATACTCAAAGGAACACAGGCACAGATGCCCACTCACAAACTTATTGCAGCATTGCTGCAGCAGATGCTCTTGCCAGCACTTGAAAACCACTCCAGATGTCTGTTGTAAGCCCGTCTTGATTATTGTTTCTGTGAAGAAAGAGCAGCTTGCCATGGCATGCCTGCATCATTTAGAGACTATTATAGCAGTGGCGAAAGCAGATTAGGCCCTAAATTCATACCCATGCCTTTCAGCAACTTGTTTCTTCAGTTAAAGGCACATTGTGTGTTTTCGTATAGCTCTTAACTTCTTAAAAACTGGAGGATTAGAAATAATATTTCGATGAATTCTGTAAAGTATAAAGGTAAGGACTTTGTCGTCTATTAATAAAGGCTAATTGTGTCACTGGCATACAGTAACTCAAACCATTTAAATGTATTTACAATCAACTGGAGGATTAGAAATAATATTTCGATTAATTCTGTAAAGTATAAAGGTAAGGACTTTGTCGTCTATTAATAAAGGCTAATTGTGTCACAGTAACTCAAACCATTTAAATTTATTTACAATCAAATAATCCCAATATTGTTAACTAATTGAAGGTCAAACACATCAGAAATTAACGTAACTTGTGAATGTATATTTTTCACCCCATGCACTCTGTACCCTACTGAAATGTGTAGGCCAACTAAAAAAAGTACATTTACTTTCATAAAGTAAATGTACTGAGATTTTATTCAGCTCTTTTTCATGTAGCCTGTGATTCTCAATGAGAGCAGAACTCTTCATCATTAAATTAAGCATCCCCAAAGGTTCTTACAGTAAGTCCAAATAAGCAGATAGGCAAAGGTACAGGCTTAGCTAAAGGCGAAAACACAACAAAACTCAAAATAATACTCGGTTGGAGACTCAACAGCTAGGTTACGAGAGACAAATAGTACACAGTGTATAAATACATACAGACAGACACAGGTGAAAAAGGTGACCATATCAAGGGTAAGCAATGGAGCTGTATCCCGGCTGGGACCTCACGTCACAGCCAGAATGGTGACAAAGATGGGATTGTAGGATTGCCACCATCCATCTTCCTTTCCACAATAACATCCAACAACCCTCTCCTCTCCTTTTGTGCGAGCATTGCTCCTGGCAGTCATCCATCTTGCTTTGCGGACATTACTGGTTAGTGCCAGAGACATTATATGGAAGAGACAGACCGCTTCTAGAATTCTGAATGGAACTCTATTGGATTGAGAAATCCGTAATGGCAAATATGGAGGTTGGAGAAAAAGAGCTTGCTTTATAACCTTAACTTATTAAGCCATGAGGTCTCATGCACTGATGCAAAGCAGTTGTGCATGTGTAGTAAAAGGAAAAAAAACTTTTTAAACTTTATAATGGGGTCACCAAACATTTTAAGCGGTTTTTAGCAGATTTGATTGGTGATTCTATACATGCAATGTTAATTTTCCGGTGACAGTTGAAAGTGCAGTTATGGCTCTCTCCCTCATTATTGCCCAGAGGCGTTAGCAATATGGCTGCCGAGCAGCCAGACTAGCATATAAGGACCAGTGGCCAGCTCTACTCCCACATCAGAAAGTCTTTAATCCACAGAGGCTGGGTGACACGAGCAATATCACCGTGGCAGGAGGACATGCGGTAGAGCATTCTGCCGCTAGCTGCAGCTGGTCCAAATCAATAAACAGGATGTAGGATTACAAATCACTGCCATAACCACGTTGTTGGCACTTTGCTATCGGCCATTCTCCACATAACGGTAATAGCATCACTGGCAATGCTAAGGCTCTCAATAGGCTGTAATTGAAAGCGACTTATTCAGTTACATATAAATCCATGTCTCCTGTGGGTTTAGCAAGCCTCTAAGAGGGCCTCAAGTGTTGCAGCCTGCCATTAAGACAGCAGACAGTGTAATAACAAAGATGGCGGCTCAGGTAACTAACGGAAGCTACCCGCATAACATAATTTCAATTTAGTGTCTTATGGTGTACTTTTCATTATAACTCAAAACTCCTTCAAATGAAGCCCTGTAGAATCTAAAACTAAGACTGTAACTTCAGATTTGGCTTGACTTTGCATCACAATTGTGTTTGTTTTTGAAAAAAGTATCAGGCAGCGTCTGTTCTGTTAAAATAAAATGTCCAACTTGTGATAAATGTGTGAATTTTATATTAATATAAAACCATGACTTCACACACAGTTGGCCTATTGTAATTACTAGAGGCTGCCTAACCACATCACCATTGAACAACCTTGCTGAGAGGAAGAATAGCCTGTCATTCCATGTAATTCCATTGTCTTGAATATGTCCTGGGCTACCACATAATACAGCTGTAACCTGTTGTTATACTTCCAGGGTTACATAAGCCCAGAACAGGCCGAAAGCTATGTCGCATACAGTATAGCAATGGTTCAGTGGGCAGTTACAATATAAGGTCCAGTGCCTCCATGTTTTCTATCTGTCAGATTGTCATGTTATTTTCCTCCACTTCTAGCTGAATAGAAATAAGATGGTGCTGGCTAACTGCTTTTGTTGACACCTGGTCAAAGATATAAGCAGCCGTTCCTCATAAATTTGGTTTAAGTAAAGTTTTCAATCTCTATTTACCATAATGTGTAAATGTTTAACATAACAGGTATACAGTACAGGATATCCAGATATCCACAGATTTTGAGATGAGTGGTCTATAATCCAACACCTACTCCCAGAGTTCTTGGTGGCAGGTAAATAAATCCAGGTTGTAACTTGGCAGTCAGTCTCACTCCTACCTGGAGGCCACCTGGCACCCACTAGCTTCACGCTGGGTCACAAGGCAACTGGTCCATTTAGCATGGATGGCCAGGCTAGAGGCTTCCCATCTGTTTGCAGTCAGACCATTACAACTAGAGCTTAAAGGTATAGTAAGTCATTGTGAAGAATGTTTGTCGATATTTGAACTCGATCAAAACAAAAACACCCCTCCCTTCAATGTCATAGGGCGGGCCCTCGGATGCTCCACCAAACACGTTGGAAATGCATTGCAAAGGCAAGGATGTTGTTGTGTGGTCTGCCCCACTTTGTTTGTGTTCCCATTTACAGAGCCAGGGCTGTGTAGAAACACTGGATTATTTTTTCAGCATGCACACCGAACGGGTAGCTAATACTGTTACGAACACAAATGGGCTAGCTTGTGATTTTTGAAACAGAACAAACAATATTGAATGATTGTAAAATGTTAATGCTTGCACACATACACACACAATGAAAAAATGGACTATACTATAATTAATGGATTAATATGAAAATACTATTTTACAGTGAAGATGTTCAGTATGCAGAGGTAGACTTTTCCATTCATTACCATACATTTTATCTCAGTGCCACTAAATCAAGGCACTTGAGGTACTTCTCACTTGGGGAACGGATAAATTATTATAGCCACACAGGAAATGTCATATGGAAATTTAGCCTCAGCAACTATCCCTGAAACACACACACGCACACACATACACACACAAACATACAGTACACTTCCGTCACTCTCTATTCCTCAATGGCCCCTGCCATCCATCTGCCATGGGACCTCCAGAGTGTGATACTGTGTGTGTGTTAGTATGTGTGTGTGTGTGTGAGAGAGAGAGAGAGAGAGAGAGAGAGAGAGAGAGATAGCGGAAGTAAAAGAGAGAGAGATCATGAGAGAATATCTGACGTGAGTGGTGTGTAACTTGTTATCACTTATTTACACTGTACTATGCAGCACGTCACAGGCCAGGACAACACTACTATACTGTATATTTTCTCCCAGTGAGACAGAGCAGCAGTTTCTGGTAATAAAATAGACCTTATTACAAAATCAGTAATAGCTTTATCAATATATTTGACTGTAAAAGCATCTTGAAATAGGTGCACGCCCAAAGATTGTGGGAATAGTGGTAACCACATTTAACTCAAACCTAACTCAAACATTCCGTTTCAGTTGGGGTTGCACTGTATTTAGCATTGCCTTCCCTGATTGGCTACAGTATTTCACTACAGGAGAGGGAAGATAGGTGATTGGTTACAATCCAGAAAAGATGTCAAACCTGGAGCCAAATCTTTTCAGAGAGGAACTTTGGGCACATTACATATTAAAACAGATCTCATAATTTGCTCAGCCCCACAACTCACCACACACATGGAAAAGCCTTAATATATAAGTACGTCTTTGGCTGTTTGCCTGTCCTCAGTGTTTGAGTGAGTATGTGTGCGTGTGTGTTCTTTCGTACGTGTGTGCATGCATGCGTACATTCGTATGTGCATGTGCATGTGTGTGTGTTCTTGCGTACGTGTGTGCATGCGTGCGTGCGTACGTGCATCTGCCTGTGTGTGTGTGTGTGCATGCGTGCTAACCACAGCCGTGTCCTGAGCCAGGTCCTGCAGTGCTAGCATGCTGCGTTCACCATGAGCCTGTGAGACCAGCCGTCTCCACGGCCACCGTCTGCCACACTTACTGTACAGTGCATGGATTTCCTGGCTTTCTAAAGGGAAGCTGAGTGCCCCACTTTATTAGATGTATTACAGTAAATAGATTATAACTTTCTTTATATATAAATATATGTATAACATTTGCGTGAGTAGTTGAAATGTGATTGAAAAGGATGAAATGAACGCACACACAGATAACTAATCCACAGCGCAAAGACTAACCGGAATGCAATGGCGCGCACACACACACACACACACACACACACACACACACACACACACACACAAAGTGATAATTTCAAATGCCTGTATCGAAGGTGAATATAACATTTAGTCGTTTTAATAGTACTATTCTAAATAGCAACCTTTTTCATATTGTATATAATAATACAGTATATCAACAAAGTCATGAAGATGCATACATGCATATATAAATATATGAATGAATAGTAAAAATCACTCAATTCATCTGTTGCATGAACAAAATAGTTTATTTTAGTCGACACTGCAACTCATTAAAGTGCAAAACATAGGCAGGAACCTTCCTCTCAGCTCCGATCTGATGTGTGTTTGCGTCAATCTCCAGGAGCAGGTTCAGGCTGTTCCTGTTGGAGTCTACTACTTTCTCCTCCACGTTTTCTCTAGATCTCTTGCTCAACCCTTGCTCCTCGCTGGGGAATGTGGAGGAGGTTCAAAGGATGAATGTGGAGGCTGCTGATGAGAGACCTCAAATAACGAATATAACTCAAAATCAAATAACTTCTCTGCGGAGCAGACTTGTTTGTGGCGTCAGTGGAATGTACTAGAAAAGATAGATTCGATTTGTCAGGATCTTTTGGCTTTTCCTTGGCCTGGACAAGTCTATAGCAGTTTAGAGCGATGCTTATGCTTAGTCAGTCATTCTGGAGAAAGCGTGTTGATATCTGAACTCTATATAACTCTCTATATAGTTCTACTCTATATAGTTTTGAACTGTATAAACTATAATTCAAGCAAGCCATTGTATACCTCCGCTTCATGTTTCTTTTCTGACGTTATAAATATACTGGTAAAATTAAGGTAGTGAAACTGCATGTTAATAGACTGTTCTTCAGTACATACTAATACACATCACATCCCAATGAAAATACAGTAAAAAAGGATCAGAGAAGTTACCCCAAAAACACTGAAAAGACTTTATTTAAATTATGTAAATACGTTAACAGTACATGTCAACCGACCTCCACACACTCACTTTCAAGGTTTCAACAACATTTTACCCAGCTGCAAGTCCCATCTACTGAGTCATCATTAGCATAATTAAACGAATACGAGATTTGTAGAACGGGGATTGTTTCAAAAGCTTTGTCACGCTGGCCTCATCAGTGACAATTCGTTTCAGTCAAGCTCCCTCCAAGCTGCTCACTGAATCCTGCAGAAACCCTGGATGAACTATCATGTTTTCAGCATCCTTTGGCCCTTTAGTTTGTAAGCCTATATCATCTCTGACATTCTCTTTGTGGCACTTTTGTAATGATCTGTGTGTGTATGTGTGTGTGAGTGAGCATGTGTGTGTGTGAGCATGTGTGTGTGTGCGCGCGTGCGTGTGATAATGTACCTTCAGATAATCACAACATACATTGTTTTAAAGTTCGTAAATTCACTGATTTCATGCATCAGATATATGAAAACGAGACATTTTCCAATTTATACGCGTTATTTCCAGAAGGCCATCTGTTATTTAGCCTTTTTCTAATTGTCTGGGACAGATAGGTGGCATTAATAGATCAGATATTTGATATCTGACGAGAGACATGGCGCATGGCACAGATCTATCATTCAAATGTGCTGCTTTGTGCAGTCTCATCACCAGTGAGTCGGCAGAGTGTTACAGACGCACTATAATGACCTTCAAGAGCACTTGATAGTGAAGACATCGTTCATGTTATGGCCTTAATGTGTCTCCATTTGTCAGGTCACCATGGAGATTAATAGTATGCAGTGATACTCAGTGTGCATATTATGCTGTTGAGACTAATGTGTATTTCTAATAAGTCAGCGTGCGCTCATAAACGTCCAGACACACATAACGTCATTCACCCCTCGCTTTGTAGCTGACACTCGATCACCAGCTTACAGTTCCGGCCTTTGGTTGCCTGGTAATTCGGTAATGCCTTGTTTGTGTCCTATCCAAGACGTTTCAGTCATCTGTCAGTCAAAGATATTCTTAGCTCCCATTGGCAGTCACCTCAAACACATTCCCTCAAATTGAGATTAGTTTGTCTCGGTACCCGCCCACTGTTATTTTGCCTGTCGTCGCCACAAGTCACTGAATTTCACTGACATGCCGGTCTCTTGTCGCTACAACACTACTAGTCTCTTCCTATGTGTCTGAGGCTTCACTTCTGCTTTCCCATGAGCTAGAGAGGGGAGCAGGATAGTCTCGTCTACTGGTTAGAGTGGTTGTCTCCCACCAAGGAGATTGTGGGCTCAATCCCCACAAGCTCAGCCTACCTGTAAGCATACATGAGCAAGATGTCTAATTCCACTCTGCTCCTTAAAAATTGGAATTGTATTGACTGTAAGTCGCTTTGGATAAAAGCTTCTGCGAAAAGACGAAATTGTGACAGTAAGGGAATATTTGCATCATAAAGTGCTTCTCTTTCTCAATAAATACATACACATTTGAAACATCTGCTTTGCAATGAGCTTAATTTAGCTAAAAATACTAAATCATTGAATCTGACATTATTGTTTCTCGACAGTATCCAATTGCCATGCATTCCATCAGCGAAAGAAATATACAGCGGCCAGTGACTCTATTTATTATGCATTTCCTGTATTAAGAGTTCCTCCAAGCCTGGTGCCTCAATCTATTTCCCTCATTGTCTCATTGGTATTTCATCTCACTTTTGCCTCAACAAACTCTGTGTTTTACTCCATTCTGTATGTGCATAGTATTTGTGGTTCTGTGTTAACATGGAGCGAGCTTGTATAGTTTCTAAACCGGCTAAAATCAGCTTTAGACATAATCATGTATATATTGGATATATTAACTGGATATATTAAATCCTTCAAGATAACATACAGGTCCAGTTAATTTGTCCTGGATACTAATGACTTTTACAAACAAGTCCAATTGTGTTACAGTTACAGTATATGTGACTATTCATCAACATAAGATGGTAGATGCAATAACAAATAGCCTTCATTGATGTAAATGTTTTTTGTGTGCAAATGCTAAAGGAAACATGTATTTTAACTAGAACCTGTAGTTATATATACAGGTAGTGGGAGAGGTATTGTAGTGCATGATTCATTCCCTCCAATGGGGTCGCCTCTGCTGTGATGCTAGCACTTTGACTGGTAGAGCATTGGATTCTTGAACTGGCCAGAGGCTCAGCCTACTTCAAGCTTATGTAAAAATACTAAATAGAACAAACTACAAAAAATGTCATGTCGTTACATTTTACTGACAGCTTGTTTGTTGGCAGCGTTTCACAACATGTGAACAAGCATGTCAGCGCCCCCACCTCACTAATTTCCTCATTTTTTCTTTCATGTGTTCTTGTCAAACGTGCGCTGTTGTGTACTTCCACCAGGCCAGAAATGATACTAGGGAGCTATTTGAAGGAAGCGATGGGTACATGCATTGTGTCAGAGCAATCAAGGGTCTAAAGGGCCAAGCAGCATCCAGTGTCTACAATAGCCCAATTGAGCTAAATGAATAGGCGGCTGGCTGGAAGCTAACCCTCAGAGCTCCCTGTTCCCACATACACTGTGTCCTCTGTGGCAGAGCTGAGCAACAACTACACGCCGCACAGTCACACTGAAAACGTCAATCCTCGTCTATTGTACCCATTCTCATATGCATGTTGTTGGCATCAAAGACTAACGTTGCTGGAATTTCAAAGGGAATAACTAACCATCTTCACTCTGCGGGAGAGACTGGGGAGAATGGGGAATGAAATGGTGACATAAATCACTGACTGCAGATAGCTTCTCAATATTAGGAATACGCCCTTCAGAGTAGGTATTGGCCTGTAGAAGCAGATGAACAAAAATTGAATGTGGACTTTCAAAGAATGTTGTATTATGCATAATAAGGAACATGAAATGCAGTTTGATGTTCAGATTCTCTTTAAGACTGTAGCTATGCACTATGTCTCTTCAACTTTTTAGTAGAAATTGGAATTTTGTGGAACTTTCCACTCGTCTGTCGCAATAAAAATATATAGCCTAAGGAGAGATTGTACAACTGTAATAGGGTTTGACTGAAGTTAGCCATTTGGTGCAGTGGACCAATTAAAGTCCAATATAACCTTTTGTGTGACATTCTTTTACCAGTCCTGTTCAGGAGTCTTCAGGAATATATTTTGCACAGTCCTGTCACTTGAACTCTGTACTTTTTAATACATTCTGCCAGAAATATGGCAAATCGCACAGATGGGCAGCTAAGTAACTATAACTACAAAATGTATAATCGAAAATGTATTGTCAATACATTACTGGTTCCATGGGTACGTCTAATACCATTTAAGATAAGAGAACATTTCTATGCCTGCCAGATGTTTGTAAACACAGTAACCTCAGAGCTGTGCTAATGTAGAGAGCTGTTGGGGAGGTTCAATGGACAGAATGCCATAGAACGTCCTTTACCAGAAATTAGCAAAAGATCCTGCAGGAAAAACACATATCTCAAGTGTAAATCACAAGTGCTGCTTGTTTTAGCGAGTATTCCTTTAGAGCTGACATGTTGTGTTGTTCTAGGATACGACAAAACCAATACCTATAAGATACACCTGCACACCCACACGTAGACAAGACAATGCTTCACAGACACAGGGGCAAAACCCACATGGGTTTCTGAGGGCTAGTCATTATTATTTTGGAGGGTTCTGGGCTTCATAGCCTCGACTCAACATTGTCACGACCCTGTATAGCACCGCAGCATGCAGGCGTGGATGAGCGGGAGATTTCCATGATTGAAATGTTCTGATGCGAGTCGCCGCTTCTGTGCCCCCTCTCAGGTGGACCAAAGGGTGGGGGGGATTTTAGCACAGAGGAAAACGGTGTTGTATAAAAAAAGTAGGCCAAGAGAAGGTGAGGCTAGGCAATGCAGCCTGGGCCTGAGCAGGGACACAAGTTGCCCTTAGCGCTGGTTCTGCATATACCATTATTAACCGATTCGCCATGGTGTGTACAGCAAAGCCTTAGAGCAGCTTGAAATGTGTGTTCTCGTGTGCTTTCTTTTGCTCAAGCTTCCTCACAGAAAAAAGAAAAAAAAACATAGATCAAGGTAAACAAGCTGAAAATACACTCTAACGCTGTTTTTCCCTTAATTATTAGGTAACCTCTTCCCGTTGAGGATTCGGCTTGGGAAGAATGGGCTGCCGATGTAAGTTTTGTCCTCATCCTCAGCACTCCCTGTTGAACAGACACACACACACACACAAACACAAACACACAATCACACAAGTCAAATCTTATCTTCAAAGTCCCACAAGCAATTAAAGAAGTGATTTGCCACTGATGTAATTTATTAACAGGTAATTGCTATTCCCTGCAAGCACACCAATGGCTCATCAAAGGAAGTCTTGCACCACACCAGGCCAGTGGCATTCACATTTTAATAAAGCCCTTCCTTCAATAATATATTCCCCAGTTGGCACTTCTCTGCGCAGATAAGCATCTTCACCAGAAAGAAAGGTCAAAGCTCCATCTGTAATGCAGGATGGACGTGAGACCACGTTCATCAAGCTTCGGAACAATATGAGAAGGTCGTGAAAAAAAGCTAATCTTGGCAGGTACTGCCTATTTATTTGAACCAGCAGAGAATAAAACAACTTTCCAATCTTGTTAAGTGCCCTTGCAATCACATAGTACTTTATTGTTGTCGCTGTTACTCGGTTAGCATGACAATGCACTTTAGTACAGTGGGTTGGCTTTGCAATGTAACCTGATGATGAACCCATCATCAGTGGTTAATTATTAAGGGCTATTAACTCTAGTATTATAAATAAAAGAGCATGTGTTTTCTTGACAACCAAATCAAGAACCTTCTTCTGTAATTCAGAAAAATCACCCTAGTGCTTCAGAATATACCAACAGGACACGAATAGGTTACTGTAACTGAAACGATTAAAGCAATGTAACTGAATGAATTAGTCAGAGCTTTACTAGTAGAAAATAGGAATAGCAATTACAGTTGAATGATCTCTAGTGATACTGGTGGTCAGTATATACAGTGGTGGTCTACTGTATATTATTATACAATTGGATATTTAGTTTATTTAAACCAATATTTCGTGAACATTTTGTGAAAGACATTTTTTACTGAAGTAATAAAGTGAGAGGGTGATTTTCTTTCTTTATATCTTTCTTAACATAAAAGCTTGACTTCATTATAACCTTCCACATTGCATGACATTTAGTTGGTCCAATTGGTACTCCTATTCTTTAACAATGTCCCATCAGCTTCTGTCATAATGACACATTATAATCATAACTTGAGTGCCTCTCCCAGAGCCATAAAACAATCTTTGTGCAGTGCATCCATCACTAATCCATTCAACATGTGGGTAAGCTATGGTCACATTTTTCAGATGTCTGAATGTAAGTGGCGTTCTTTGAATTTGAAGTGGCCTCTTGTCTATTCTGTATTTGCAGTGGAAATAGGGAACCTGAATCCACAGTCCTTTGCCACGATCACTTTCTTTTGAGGATTACAGCTGCTCACAATCATTGTCATGTGACTGCAGTCACAGGAAATCCAGTTCCTTTGAATATAGACATAGCACATACACAGAAGCACATATACACAAGTTGGTGTTTACATTATTTATTGTGTAATTTGTGTTTCCTACTGAATTTGTCCACGTGTATTAAGGATATATTTAAGGACACATCAATAGCTACCTACATAAAAACATGGTTTCTGCCGTTCATGTTGCTGTGGCAGGGAGATAAGCCACACTCTCTAATAACAGACCATTTCCTACCCATAAGTCTTCCTGGGGTGGAGAATTAAAGGGTATAGCTGACAATAGGACATGATAGGTGGGGGTAGGAATGCGCATGGGGGTAGTTATACAGTATGCTTTCTTATTGTTGATTTGTCCCATTAATGCAGTTCTTAGCCCTCAGCAGAAGATATTACAATTTGCAAAAAAACGAATAACCCAAATTATGAGATTAAGGACTCCCTGGACACCCAGATCACAGCATGTATTGTAGGGCCACTGGCAAAGAAGGTCTCAGGTGGCAACAAAACAAACACAGGAGAGGCAGAGAAGTGTCAATCATGGCAGTCCTGAGAAGCTAATCATCTTTAACCACCTGTGTGCATATTGACACCCTTTGTTTCTGTGAGGCTAACCCAGTGTTCAGGACATTTAATTAAGTCAGCCCTCCATTTTGCCCTTGCCTTCCATTTTGAACAAAATTCAGCCGACCATATAGTCAGCTTCAAGGTGGTTACAGTGTGCCTTTACTGAACAGGCTGCTAAAGCAGATTATTGCAAGATAACAGATAGCAAAGGAGTAAATGCAATATAAGGGAAGACACGCTGCACTCAAGGAAGGGAGAGGGCGGAATCGGAAATTTTGGCGGTGATTTATTGACAATTTCCCTGAATCAGTGTGTAACTTTTTTTATTGTCTTTCTCAAATTCTTCTTTTCCCTCGTTCCATCATTCTCTTTTCCCTCCTCTCCCTCTCAAACACCTCTTAATTTCGCTGTGCCCGCTTGGATTATGAAGTGGCTTTCCACTGCCACAGAAAATCCTCTTATGCCTGTAAACAATAACAAACTACACAAAAACAGCATATACCATTTACATTAAAACAATGTAAGTCAACTCTCACTGGCCTATTTGCTGAACCTTAATCAGGTATCAATTCCCAAGGATATAGGTCATCAATCATTACATGCCATCACATTATTTGTTACGTGATATTAGCTGGTTGGTTACCCAGCCTGCAATATGGATCAGGTTTACAGGACGTTCTTTCTTTTTCCCCCCATTAAAACAAGAACCAGAAAAATGTATCCATCGAGGTACGAGGGAATCTTTTACTTTTATACTGAGTATCTGTACAGTGTACAGTGTGAATGAATTAGGGTTGCAGGCAACATCTGAAGGAATGACTCAAGTGGGGTAAGCCATAATTTCCATTCATGGATTGAAGGACAAAAATCACATTTATGCTGCATGTTTTGTATGCTGCATGGGAAGGCTTTATTGAGATAATGAAGACAACCACAGGGACAAAAGGCTTGCATATTTGAGCTTGTAAAGCAGGTACACAGTGTTTATAAAACTGGCCTAAATCATATAAATGCATGTTACTTTGGGCAATAGCTGCTCTATGCTATACCATAACCCAGATAACACAGCAGATAAAACTGCAGCATTTTTAGAGCACAGCAGGCTGCATGTCAAGTCTCTCTTTACCTCCTGAATGTCAGCCTTCAGGATGATATAAAACCTAGTGTGTGTGTGTGTGTGTAACGTGCATGTGTGCACGTGTCCGTATGTGTGTATACAGCATATGCGGTCCTTCTTGCGGGCTTTATGCCTGTTGCTATGGCAACAGCTCCTCCCCTGGCAGTTGACAGATTGACAGGTTGCCATTAGGGTATTATTGTGACATCACTTGGTGATTGGTGAGGAACCAATGTGTTGACCCACTTGGCAGAAAATGATGTGGGATGTGACCTCTCACCTCTATACTTTTTCATTCAGGAAATGGCACTGCGCTCTAGTGGTCACGGGAATGTATTGCGGCGACTTTGTAGGCCAAGGGCATTCTGGAGAGGTTCATGCTTGGAGGTTATCCTATTGGGAGGTGCATATACATCTTGCCTGTTCTTGCTATGCTGTGCGGTGCATGACTGCTCACATAGCTTATGAACATGCCATACTGCAGCTCATACCCTGAACAGGATTTCCAAAAGCCTGCTGGGCCAAAGGCTTAGATTTAAGCTTCAGGAGCCATCTCACCATAAGCTTTCAGGTTTAACACAAGTTCAGCAATCACAAAAACAACACATCACCCCTTGAGTGAATGGGAATTGTATGTTATTCTTGTGAGTCAATGCGACAGCTAGTGTCATAGACCTGAGTTTGTTGAGATGGTACTGATTTGGTTGGTTGGTTAACACCCTGCTAACAAACCGAATAGTATACAGGAAGGTACACTGTTAAAGGTTTTATGTGTGGTATCACATTAAAGGAGCTGTAGGAAGGATGTTAGAGCAATATATGTTGTGTAATTAATATGTTAGAAATGTCATAGACATTCATCAGCTATCAGTGAGTGACATTCTCTATGAGAAAATCTTCTCTGGTTGAAAGCCCCTACTTTTACATCAAGATTTTGCCATATAGCTGAAGATTTCTGACCAATCAGGGCCTCTTTTCCCTGATCCAGCAAATCTACCTTGCCTGTCAATCACATGAATATTCAACTACAACAGGTTTGTCAATGGCCTTTGCAATGACAGACCATAGTGAGAGAGCAGACTATGTGGGGTTTAGGGTCATTGATTTTCAAATACATTCTTTTCATTCTCTTGACATTAGGTCTCGTTGCAACTCTCAAATCCTGCCTCCAGCAGCGTTAAGATCATTCACTCAAGGTGTCACGCACATACATTTTTACCTTTCATTTATACATTAAAATGTTTACTGTGAGTGGGAGAGCTGTCTAGTTTGACTGATGTGAACGCTTAGCGTGGATGCTCACGCCGTTTGCCTGAGCACATTGATGAAAAGAGACGTGACTTGCATTAGTTTTCACGTGCTAATGTGATGTAATATCATGATGTCAAGTGTGATTAATGCACAGAGATTGGCTTATGTGCAGCGCTGGGATTTGTGTACTGCAATGACACTGCCTTAGCTAACTCACTGTGAAAGGATCTTTGACTGTTTGATATGCATCACTAATCTGTGTTTGAATAAAAACAAGCTATTGTTTGCATTCAGGTATCCGTTGCATATCTATATACATTACAGTATGTGTGTGTGTGTGTGCGTGCGTGTGTGTGTGTATGTACTGTATACACCACATGTATGTGTTTGTCTGAGATGTGTGTAATTGTGTGTACGTGTGACTGAGTGTGCATGTGTGTGTATGCATCTCCCCGTGTCTCTTTGCATTAGCTGTTATTATTTGCCCTGGATCTAGACGTAGCAGCCACAGCTGTAGCCCACAACCTACCCATCCCCCGGTGCCTAGCCTGTACGTGCGGTACCCAGGGAGAGCTGCCCGGCCCCAGTTTATTCCCAGCTATAAAAATACCCTTTGAAAGGCAAAGCAAAGTAACACAAGGCCACGTTTTGGCCACCGCATCCTTCAGCTGGATATTGGGTTCAGATCAGGTTTAATATGAGGCTGGCATTTGACTGTTGTTTGAATGTGTTGCTAACACAGACCGCTAACCCATTTCACTTGAACGTCTACACTAGTTATAGGTGTATACTAGTGGAGCTACAGTAAGGATACTGTGATACTGGGAGTGCTTTAAACGTAAGATGTTTGCGGGTAAAGGGAGTAGCCAAATTCATTATTTTGTCTCCAACACGATAGCATTTCACTTGGTGGTATTTCCACTCAGTTGCCTTCACACCTAGCCTGTCACAACAGATTCACATAGGGACAGTGAGAGAGGGGTCCAGGGTGTGGGTGATTCATGTTGGAACCTGGCCACAATCAGAGATTAAGGTCAAACGATGTATTACCAATGTTGATTGGCTCATTGCTATGCGACTGTTTGTTTAGATATTCACCTTTACAGTGTGCTATTAAAAGTTTTATGACGATCACGTCTACATCTTCAGAAATATTACATTGAAAAACCCCAGAAGGAGTGTGAGTAATTTTTTTAAGAGCATCAGCTGCAAAAGCAATAGGTTTAAAGTGCATGGAAAGTTCCACATTTCATAATAGCTGCGGAAGCAGTGCCACAGTCTTTTGGTGACTTCCTTTCTGTTCCATAATCTTATGAGATGGGCTAAAATGAGTGGGCCATCCATCACAACAGAGCAGAGAGCAGTAAATTTATAGCCATGAAAATAGGCCAGAGCACTGACAAAAAAGATAAATTGTAATTAGGACAAGGTTAGGCTACTTAACACACACCCCTGCACATGCACATGCTATATTTTACGAAGGAAACATTTTCACATGACTAGGGATTTGGAAAAATAATAAATCATACATTTAATCATTTTAAATAGATGACTGAGATTGACATTGTAAAGTATAATTTACAAGGAATACTTACTACTAATACTGTACACACACCTCTATTGTGGAACACATTATATATACACACTGCTATACACAAGGTCTTTATACGGTTTGCAATTATAGCATATCTTATTTGTACTTTTTGTAATCATTATTTCTACTTATTATTATATATTATTCAATACCTTAGAAGCCGCATTTATGCTGTTGATTATGCTTTTAAAATATGGTGTTCGCGTTCGGTGACCTTGTCGTGAGAAGGAATGAATACTTTCATTTGGTGGGTCGGTGGTTAAAAAAGTTTGAGAACCTCTTTAACTGCTGGTGGTGTGAAATCCTTTTTGTTGCTTTATTTGCCTGCCTTTCTTTACGCTAATCTCTCTTTCCCCGAAGCTCTCCCTCCTGCCTGTTATCTTCACTCTTCCTGCTTTTTATCTCTCCATCTCCTCCGCCTCCTTCAGCTTTTCTTGTCTTTCCCCCAGAGCCTGAGTTTTATAATGCATTTGCACATTTTCACACATTTCCGTTCGCTCAGATTGCTTTCATTTTCACCGCCATCAAAAACCAACACCTCGCTTCCTCAGCTTCGTCCTTTGCCCTGTGCAAATAGTAATGTACTTTTCCTTGCTGAACTCCTTTTCGCACACACACACACGCACATGCACGCACACACACGCACATGCACACACACACACACACACCGAGTACAGTGTTCCAGAGCAGTACTGTAAGCTTGTGTAGCAGTTACTATCAGAGCGTTCTCCTAAAATGTTGTGTGTACAGCATGGATGATGGGACAAGGTCCCTTAAAACAGTACCTCTCTTATGCAAATCTGGCAACTAAGGAATATTAAATCTGGCAACCCAAAGACAAGGAGTCTCAAATCAAAACTGCTCAAAAAGGTCTCCTTCCAGAATGTGCAAAGCCAGAAACCCAGAGGATCTGAAGCAGATATTTTCTCTAATATAGAAATGTTGGTGTGTCCCTTCTAAACTGTGTACAAGCAAACTGACAAATGGTGAGAATTATACCGTTGTCTATATTGTATTTGGGATACCAAATGCAAGTGGTGTTTCAAACCAAATCAGACTTTCACTCAATATGTACAGTATATTTTGAACAACCTCAAAAGTTTAAATAGTTATTTACAATCATAATAGTAATGGGATTAGTGTTGAGATTAGAATGGTTGCATTTCTATGGCAGAGGTAATATAAGGAAATTAAGGGAGCCAAGACTAAAAACACTAAATATTCCTGCATAAGAAATAGCAGAAAGGCCGACTGTAGATACACAATATGCATAATGTACTGAATATTTGGCACATAAATAAATTTGTTTATCCAATTGCATAATCCATATAAAATAACATATATGATCCCAGATATCCAAAGTATATCGTTTCTATTGTGTCTGCTACAGTCATCATTTGAGATTTTTAAGACAGTTTTATCACCAATAAATGTGCTCTCCTTGTGCAAGAGATTACAGTACAGTAAATGAGTGGTGGACGTTTCACGTTATGTGCTGTAATAAACTGAATTTATTTCGTCATATTACCGTCATATAAAAACCGTTCTTGAATCATCAGAAGCCTGTCTGTACACACGTGATGACTATTTTTGTGCGCTAATAGGCCGGAACGCTGTTCTTTTTTTTGCGTTGGATATGACCGCCCTCTCCTGGTGACCAGGGTGAACTGCTTGTTAATTTGAGGCGTTAAGGGATGCGGGTGACTGAACGTGTAAGGTCACGTATTGGACAGTACTATGCCAAACCCCCCTGTACTCACTGGAAGAGCAGATGGCACCTCCCCAGTGCCCAAAGCGGGAAGATTCAGACACCACAAGCTCCCAGCTAGGTGTATAGGAACACACACATTTTAACACCACTCTCCCTCTACGTTTACATAAACAGCACACAAGACACTCAACATTCCTAAACACACATTGGTAAATCTAGCGTAAAAACATGCACAATACACTTCTCCACTCCACTCATTTATTTTCACTTGACAAATCTTGCTTTCCACTCACTGTAAACATGATTTGGCAAAATTGTGACCCAACCCTTAGAGATGTCAATGACATAAACAGCAAGTAAACAACAGGCTTTAATCTTTGCGCCCCTTGTATACACAGCCTGCTGTAAAGTGCATTCATTGACCTCCCTGCACTGTGAGTCATCTCATGCCTCTCTTACAGTAATACTTCCATTGAGAGGGAAATATTTCAATCAATTCCGCTTTAGACGAGATGCATTGTGCAGGAACCTTTCAGTCCATTTTAGTTATTTTACACCCTGTGGACCTATTCACTTACCTTTTTTTCCCCTATTCTTTTTTTTTTTTACTCCAAAAAAAGTCCTTGTTTTTCAACCCCACTGACACATTCAATAATATAGACATGGGATTTTATGTATTTTAGGCACCATTCCATGGGCAGTGGAAGTAATCAGCTCGTAATTGTAACCCTGGTATTTTTCTGTTCTAAAATCAAATTAAAGCGTCCATTCCATATTAGTGGTCTATATTCTGTATGGAAATAAAGCACAGAGGCTGTATTATCCTCATTGCTTTAGCCTGGTGGCTGTCACACTACGGGTGCTATGTTACCGTAAGCATAGCTGAGTTGCATATGGAGATACGAGACTGATAGCTAATGTGGTGTAAAAGGATTTAGAGGATTTGACCCTATCAGCAGCAAGGGTGCTTGGAGAGCAGTGGTAATGACACTAAATGTGTCCGCGTCTTCAGCAAGGCAACAGTGGCAGCGTGATTGGTATGTAATGTATGTGTGAAGGTCTAGACATGGGTGCCCTGTGCCCATGGCAACACAATTTTTTGTTTTGGCCACCAACGAGTAGCCGCCTTGACAATGTTGACTATTTACCTATACACACTATATTCTGAGCTAATTGCGTCACATGAAACTATAGGCTATGCATGAATTCTCATATTGTAATAGATACATTAGCGATACAGTCAGCGATACAATGAGAAATGGCTTCACTGTTAAAAATTCTGGCCACTAATTAGTCATTTTGGCCACAAGATGAACTGTGCATGAAACGTGTGTGGATAAAACATGTACGTGCACGTAGTGCACCTAAAATAGAGTAAATCTAAATGATGCCCTCTCTGACATGGTGGATCACAATCAGCTCACATGGGACCATGAATTAAGTTGTGGTCTAGCGGCTAATTGGCCTTGCCTGCCCTACCACTCGCCGCCAGGCTGGCAGGGAACATGCAGCATGCTGTAGGCCTGCTGTTCTTCCCCCGCTTCCCCTCGCTGCCCCTCTTTGTTTACATGTGCCTGTCTAAAGCTGAGCCCGGTGATTTACAGTGAATGTCTTTCCCATCGAGATCGTACACAAGCAAATGAGGTTCAATTTATGGGAAAGCTTCGGGGTCTTTGCAAAAGCACAAGGCTCAATTTAATTTGTCTCCTCTTGAGCTTTTGTTTTCTGGGGCTGTTGTTGGGGATAGGACCATGGCTTTAGCAATAAGAAAGACTGTTTCATTAAAATGTGACAGCTACTCGCCTATTTAACACCATAAAAACTGATTGTAATTTACATTTCTAGCAAGTTAGCAAAGCAGACTCCTGGCTGCTTGAGTAATGTAAACACTTCCTCAATTACTGCTGCCTTTGTTTCCCTTAAAGGAATAGTCAGTCATTCTGGAGAAAGCTTGTTGATATTTGAACTCAATCAAACAAACCACCTCTCCCTTCAATGCCATAGGGTGCCTCATATGACATGCATTTCAGCTATAGCGTGTAGATATCTGAATTATATAAAACCTGCAAGGACAGTACCATCTACAGGTTGAACGTTTCTAGATGGTACAATAGGGGACAGTCAATGCCAGCGAGTTAATTTGGGCCAATCAGGTAATTGATGTGTTTAACCAGTAGATAGTGGTATTCATACAGAGTGCCTCTGTACCTAGGTGTATTACTTTGATTGTGTACGCTGTTGTTTTCTCCAAATGATTTGTAAATTACAATAAACATATAGTACCGCGCTGTAGTTTGACATGCAACTAAAGACCATGGGTGCCACACACATTTATAACCAGCACTATGAGAGACATTAAGGTGTCTCTCATGAGCCCTCTTCCATCTGTCTTCCATTCATATCCGTTAAAAGTTGTTCCCCCGCCATGCGACCATAGCCAGGTAGGCCACTGGCACCGCCCGTCTACAAGCTGTGCACGCCAGCACCTGCCGCTTGCCTCCAATCCTCTTAACCGGTTCCACCAGACAAGGCTGGCTGTCGTGTCGACGTAGGACAGGAGGCCGTGCGTTTGCCAGGGACACCTCCTTGAGGGGAGACAGAGTGGGAGTAGAAGACAGATGGAAAGACGGAGGGGTAAGAGGGAGCTGCCAGACGGAGGCGCGGGCTCCCCCCAGAAAGAAGGCTGTTCTGCAGCCAGCTTAGAGAGGAGGATGAGGAGACGCAGGGGGGCGCTAGCGGAGCAGAGCAAGGTGCGGTCCAATATGGGCGTCCAGCTGACTAGCAGAAGGGCTACACGACATCATGGCCCTCCTCCTCGGTCACCAGATTACACACATACCCAGATGTAGTTTTTGCAGATTTTAAAGTGCGTCTGTATGACTTTCTGCCACAAGATGTCACACTGTGCGCACCAGCATCTCAGAACAAGACAAGTGCTCTGCTCTGTACAAATGCAAACTTGTTTGCTGATATATTAATGTTTACTATATCGTATATATTGCCTTTCAGACATGGCATTGTGCTAAAATGACATGGTTTAAAGCAGTCCTAAAAAGCGCTGACATTGCAGCTAAATGCTACTAAACCTGCGCTCTCAATAAGTGGTGGATGAGCAAGTGGATGACCAACTATTACATGCTAAATATACCTTACCAAACCATTTTACAGGAAGATCTCATAATCCTAACCACGCAACCAAATGAAAAAAAACCCCATAAATGATCACTTCAGTTCACTGGCTTCATGTTGCATCAACAATGCAATGTGCATAGAATTTTAATGACAAGATACTTTCATAAATTATTTGAAATGTGTTAGATACACAAGATACACTGTTACAACACTGGCATATGAATTTAGGGCATTCCGGTAATACATAACTGTGCATGGCTGCGTTTGTGTTGTGGAGGATTGCCAGAGATTGTTCTTTTACCCATAATGCACGGCCTGACGCATTACTTATAGCTACAGAGCGGCATTGTTCCACGTTGTTGTTCTTTCGTCCATTTCCAGCACTGCAACACAGATGTTCAGTGTGGGAGGGAGCGAACTGCTGCCTCCTTCACCTCACAATATTTTCTTCACAGCCAGACAGTGCTGGGCTGTTTGTAGTCTGGTGGGTTGGTGTGACTGAGCTGACGTGCATTCAATGCACACAGCACAGTGCGTACTTGTTTTGCAATGCTTTCCTCACCGTCTAAAGCAACGTCTTCTCCGCTGTCTTTCCCTTCCTTGCCCCTGTTTCTCTCCTACCCAGGAGTGACCGGACAGGTCGTCGTTCGTCTCTCCCGGGCCAGGGAGCGTGCTAGAGGGCTCGGCCCCTCCTGACCACCATGAAAGGGTTGGGGGCCAACCGCCACCGACACCTGTCGGACTCCTACGACGCGGCCCCGGGCCCCCCCGAGGCCCTCTACCCTCACCAGACGGGCGGTACGCTGTCGCGCAGTCCGTACCTCCTGAGCCCCACAATGGAGCACTACGGCACCATGGAGCCCCACCTCTACCCCTCGGCCAACCCGGGCTCCCTGCCTCCGGACTGCATGCTGCCGCTCAACAACCAGCTGTCCAACAGCAGCACCTTCCCCAGGATCCACTACAACTCCTACGAGCAGGCCGACTTCTCGCCCCCGGGCGGGGACAGCATCGGGGGCATCACCACCGGCACCATGGGCACCTCGGTGTCCATGGGCATGGGCATGAGCCTGGGTGTGAGCGCACGGACGCAGATGCTCACCAGCGGCTCGGCCACCATATCGCACCACGTGTCCAAGGGCCAGGCGCAGCCCGGCCTGCTGCTGGAGCAGTTCGAGAAGCAGCAGCAGCAGCAGCAGCAGCAGCTGCTGCCGGCAGGTCGCGACGGCTTCAGCACGCTGCAGTTCCAGCGGACGACGGCGGTGGCGACGGCCAAGCAGCGCACGGACAGCCCCGGACGCATCCGCTACATGCTGCACTCTGTCCAGAAGCTCTTCGCCAAGTCGCAGTCCCTGGAGAGCCACAACATGAAGGGCAACGTCAACGGGCGCTCCGGGGGCAGCGGCGGCGGCTCGTCCAGCACGGACGACGGCGGGAAGCAGGGCGGCGGCGGCCGCCGGGCCAAGAGCAAGGACCGGGGCACCAAGCCGGAGGCCATTGCCAAGCGCCGCCCGCGCTCCAACATGTCGGGCTACTGGAGCTCCGACGACTTGGACAGCAGTGACCTGAGCACCTACCGGAGCCCCGCGGCGGTTGCCGTGACGACCTTGGGGCGTCCCACCGCCCTCGGGGGCCAGGGGGAGCAGGGCAGATACATCCCCAGCGGCTACAACACCATCAGCTCCTCCAAGAGCAGCAACGACGCAAAGTATCAGGCTCCCCCAGGGTCTGTGCTTGGTGGAGGAGGTGGGGGAGGAGGAACGCTGGGCATGAATGATAGTGACTTTATGAAAGGTAGCTCCTGGTGCACACTGACCATGGGACACCCCAGGCAGGTGCTACAGAAGGGATCGGCTACCCTGGACAGGTCCATGCTCAAGTCCAAGTCATGCCAGCAGGAGCTAGCCTGCAACTACCTGCAGGTTGGTCGAAGGGTAAGTTCACAGAAAGTCATTCTTTGAAGGGCAGCTTTAGCCAACAGGTATAACATTGTTTAACCCTCATGATGTCCTTGGGTCAAAATGACCCAAATCACTAGCTCTTTGTGGCAGATAAACCTAATTATACAGCATACACAGACATACTATGTTCACTGCTGGCACAAGGTGTACGTTTAAAACCCGGCGACAACAGGAGGGTTAAAAGGCACACACAAAAAAACTAATACATAAATAAATAATAAATAAATAAATACAAACAGCAATGACAATTAAAAAAACATACAACATCATACACGCCCTCTGGTGGCATAATTCGATCAAATGTAGGACATGAGGAGGGTTAACTGATTTGCTTTTTGTGTCAAGCACACAAGGCATCCAACCTCCATGGGTTTTACAAGACACACAAAGTGCCGTTGCAGTGGTCAAACGTTTCATTACATTTCCTGTACATTTAGGAATCGGAAACTAAATATTCTGCCTTCCTTCCTTTGGCAAAAAAAAAAAAAAAGTCACCCTTCCTGAAGCATAAATAAAAACATAATCCTCCAGCAAAAACAACAAAAAAACTCTTTCTCTTTCTCTCTCTTTCTTTATCCCTCATTCCCCCTATGCTGACAAAACAAAGTCGGTCCTCTTCTTGAGTGGCGTTAAACCTGCCTGTCTCTGGGGCTAATGGAAATGTTCCTGAACATAACTGATTGTGTGAAACATACGTAACTCTATCTCTTCTGGAATTAATGACTATGTAAGTGATTTAGACACAAACATAAACCACTGTAGTAGACAATTACATTTAATGAGTTGCTCTCTTAAGTTTGCAGTCGTGTTTTATTCAATCACTGAGTTCATAGCAAGCAACACAGCAGGCAGGCTATCCAGAGACAGTTATCAGCAGAGGACTTGTATATCGTCGTAATACAGTGGCAGCGCAGAAATGACGGACTTCGGCTGTAAGCCTGATTTATTGTAGTGTCCTCTGTCTGCCTGTAGGGGGACTGGAGCAGCACACTGGGCCGAAGTGGGGGCGCCAACGAAATCCCATGCCGGCGGATGCGCAGCGGCAGCTACGTGAAGGCCATGGGGGACATGGAGGACAGCGACGACTCAGAGGGGAGCCCCAAACCTTCCCCAAAATCCGCTGCTCGCCGCCAGAGCTACCTCAGGGCCACTCAGCAGTCTCTGAGCGACCAGCTGCCCCCGCGAAAGTAAGACGACAGATAGACAGATAACGATGCCAACAGAAAAGTAATGGACCCTGGTAATTTGGTTTTTATTATCAAGCCGGAAGAAGGTGGTGTGGCAAGAATAAAAACACAAGCAAAACCCCCTGAGAGCATAGAAAACAACAAAAACAGTGCTGAAAATAAGAAAGAACAATGGTTGCATTGTGTTGAGATCCAGTCGCAGTTCTCTGATTTCACACATTTGATTTGCATAAATGATGAGTAGAGATGACACCGTTGATTTGCACAGATAGCAATCAAGGAAATATGAATAACTGTGTTCCAACTGACACGATATAACAATAACACACACACCCACACACACAGTTAAGTGCACTGACACATGCTGAATGCAATTAAGCGGCATCAGAATCCCTGCTGCCTTCCACATCCCAGAACCGCATTGTAATCACTTCGGCAAAGATGTACGGACTGTCCCACAAAATATAACCATCCAGCTGTGACAATAAACACAGCACTGGTGTGGTTTACACAACACGACTGTTCCGCACCTGCACTCAACCAGCAAATCACCACCAACCAGCCTGACGTTCTTTGACTGAATGGGTTTGTGAATTCCCCTCTTTAAATTACATGCTTTCTGAAGCACACTGAGTTGCACTCATAGCAGTGCTGGCTGAGTAGGGCTACCGAACTACAGAACATAAACATTTCTCTCAATCACAGTATGCAATAACTAGGATTAAGCATACCATACATCATTGCCCATATAATGCAAATTATGCATAAATTCTAGATTATTTTAAAAGGTCATGCTCATTCAAAGTGCTATAAAAAAAATAATAGAAAAAATAGAGGAGAAAAAAAATATACTCCCATTAAAGCATATTTAAGTGACTAACGTTCCAATTTGCAAATACCTGACTGTCCACCCCTGCGTTCCCATGTGGTCTGCTCCACCCTGCCTGAAATGAGCAGCAGAATCCTGGATTACACCATGTTGCAGGGGGAGCTGGAAGCTCTGTGGTCTCCACTCCACAGTGTGTCCTCTCTGCACCAACTGGGCAGGTCAATGAGCAGGTTAGTGATAGGCCCATCAAGACACTTTTTGGGGCTATCGTGCAAATGCTTTCTCTTGATTGGATGGACAGCCGATCAATCACTTTGTTGCACTGCCCCCTTTAGATGCTTGTATATTCAGTCATGGCAAAGGCAAATGCCAACTTCATGCCCCTGTCAGCTGCCAACCTCCCTCAAGCTTCTCAATACCATCTGCCCTTAGGTAAGAGAGCCCCATGCGCCGTTTGGTTCAGTCCATTCCCGACGAGGGGTTGCTTCTGTGTCAGAGGCCCATCACATGGCATTTATCTGTCATGGTACTATCACTGTGTGCCAACAAAGACTCAAGACGTATACGATTTCCATCACAGTTGCAATTTCGATGCAAACCTCAAGTTCTTGGATGTTTGATTTTGGCACCATGATGGAGCAAGAGAGCTGTGCATTATGTGTGGTGCGTTATCATCAGCTTTGCATGTTTGGATGTTATTATGGTACATTTTAGCATAATACTGGAACAGTGGGGAGTCTCCCCCAGATGGCTCCGCAATGACTTAATGAAAAGCACTTCAATAATGACATTTCCCCTTTTTTTCCCTCTTCTCTCTCCCTCCTGATTCATCATTCAATTTCACAATCCTCTTCTCTGTTCCATTTTAACCTCTCTTCCATTCCTACTGCTTATATTTCCTAAAAACTCGTGAAATTCTTTTATTTCATTCATTTTATTTGGCATCCTTCATATTTGAACCTCCTCGCATGTCCTTTTTCTGTCGTCCTTGTCACCCATCTTTACCCCCACCCCACCAGTTGTCTTCCGTCTCTCAGAGAGCTGTCCAACAACCGCAGCCTGGACAATTTGGACTGCATTGGAGGTTCAGGCACGTCCTTCCCACAGTGGGACGATGATGAGTTCAGCCAGGCCTGCAGTACCTTGGGCAGGAGCAGCTGTATAGAACAGGTCAGGGAAGGGTCTTCGGGGAAAGGTTGCAAAATCAAAACTTTAGAAACCATTTTCCTTCGAGTTTTGTTTTTCACAGTTATGAACAACCATGGAAACTGCTACAAAGCTTTAAGGCAAATGAAATAAATGCATAAGTTTTATGTCAAGCTATAGTATTTCAGGGGGAAAGCCTGAATGACATTTTACTTTTTATTTTTTTTAATCAGTATTCACAGAACTTATGAATCCACATTTCGACCTGTAATATTAGGCTGTATAAAAGTTGAGTGATGTTATCAAGACGGAATCCACTGAAATAAGAACCATTACGCTTACTAACAACTGACAAGGTCAGGGAGATGAACAAATGTGCAAGTTTGGCTCAGTTCTCACTCGGTGGGCTCAGCAAATGGGGCAATTCAACTTATTAGTATCTGTTAATCAAATGGCATTTATGACATCTTTAAAATGAGTCTTACCATAACTGTAATCTTCAAATAAACTTAATTTCAGTTGAGATGCATAAGGCAGACTGTGACTGTGTGTCTTGTCACCCAGTCCTAAACTTTACAAAGCAAACTGTTTTTCAAGTAAAATTGTCGCTGTCAAATCAGTTGGAGAAATCATCACCTGCATTATCTTCTTTCATGTTGTCATAAATTCACAGTAGACCATTTTGAATGCCAACAGTGTCTATATAGTTGCCAATAGCAGAAAGACAATATAGAAATAGTGCTAGTTATAAAACGAAACATTAGAAGAGCGCGGCACAAGCTGTAGTACCCCAATGCAAAACATTTTTGCAGTAGCCATAATGTGAATCACATCCCATCCCCCGATGCATTCAACTATAGGCAGTTAGCAGAAGCTTGGATTCATGTGCTCTAACTAACTGATTCTGAATGATGATGTCAGCAGACACGCTGATGAGAAGTTGCTGGTTCAAACCCCGCTAGCTTCTGTCAAAGTGTCCCTTAGCAAGACACCTAAATCCAACTGCTCCCCGCGGTTGGATGGCGCCTTGCATGGCATGACACTATTGACATGTGTGTGATTGAATGGGTGGACGTGAGGCAACACTGCAAAGCTCTTTGAGTGGCCTGAAGGTTAGCTATATAAAACGCAGTCCATTTACCACCTTCTCCAGCTCCGGGACCTGGAAATGAGCCAGCGCTACGAGGAACACAGCTCCCAGTCCACCTTCCGAGACTCCCGCTCCCATTCTCAGGACAACCCAGAGCCTCCAGACCTTCCCACGCCAACGTGCTTCCGGTCGCGCAGCCACAGCTACCTGAGGGCCATCCAGGCCGGCTGCTCCCAGGAGGACGACACCGCGTCCCTGGACTCTGAGTCCCCGCCCCCGACCGCCGCCACGGTTCGCACCTACAGCACCAGCACCGGTGAGTGCAGTGCGACCACAAGCAGCGCCCTCTATAAACTATAAACGCACGATGCAATTGATGCGGCCATTGCGAAACAGCACCAGCGCGCCTCTCTCAAGTGTGAAATGAATCGTGTCCGTGATTGGACAGCAAATGCTTTGGGCCTACCGTATGACCATCTGATTTCAGTCATACTCTTCATTACCATTCAGGCTGTGCACACTTTTGAATTAGTAATATTTGTTGTTATATAGTTGTTGCTGGATCAATCAGGACGCTGCTAAACCGTGTTCATGACAGCCACAGCCATGTCATGTCAGATATGCCGCTGTCACCCTTGGGATAGAGGCTAGATGCCCTTTTGAAGGAGAACATTTGGAGTTTTACCTGACTAACATTGGAAGCCCAAAGGAGAAAAAACAGCTTGCCGTATTTTTCAGCATGGAGACTGATCTGTTTCACAATCCAATGGAACAGTATGATTATTCTGTAGAAATGGTAGAAACCCACAATAAACCAAGATCATATTCTCTATAAGATTCTTCCAAATCGCCTTAATTGAAAATCTTATACCAATAATAAAAGAATATATATATGAAATGGCAAATATC
>JAODUG010004412.1:0-10600 GCA_027564795.1 Aphredoderus sayanus
CAGACAACACAGCTCTCAGGTTCACAGGGGCTCGCAAACCTCTCCACCACGATAAGGTGATGGTTCCCGGAGAGGTAGTATTTATATATTCTAAAATAACAGCATGATAATTTACACTTTTTAATGTATTTTATTGGTGCATTATGCAGAGGCCAGCATGATAATTTACACTTTTTAATGTATTTTATTGGTGCATTATGCAGAGGCAGTAACACATTTGAGTAAGTAAGCTTACAATGAGCCCCCTTTATAAATTATAACAAAATAATGGTAAGCAGTAAAGTAGCTAGTAATTTAGACAAATGTATTGATAGCAACTCACAATTGCAAGTATTGTGGTGAAGGTATAGGTTTATTTCCAGGGATGCTTCTTTTAACCTTTTGATTGAACCTATAGCTCTCTACAGAAATACTGTATAGTAGTGTAGCTGCACTCTGTTTGTATATTTTGTACAATAATGTATAATTATTAGAACATTTATTTATTCTGATATAATGCTCTAGTTCTAGTTCTTTCAATTTATAGTTCTGGTTTTAACTTGGTCTTATTTGGGTTTTTAAAAAGTCATGCAAATTCATACTCAATCCATGAAAGCTATTTCTAGATATGCTTCAATAAAAGAAATGAAATAGCCTATGTTTTGTCCACATAAACAGTGTGGCACTAGCTACTTCCACAAATCAATCATGAATGATGCATCTTCATTGTACAATATGATCTGAAGTGACAGCAATAACATTCAAACGGACAGAAATGCATTTCAGAAAGAAATGGACATACAGTACTATGTCAGTGGTAGGGAAATATAATCTGCCCAAATATTTTACTTTGTATACCAAAATTGATTTGCATCACAGTATTTGTTAAAATATAAAGACAATAATAAAATATTGTACTAGCACATTCTTTCTCCCCTACGTGACAACATAATATTTTTTCTAGTATATTTGATTACAACTGATATTAACAAGCCAGTGCTGATTTAGGTTGCATACTAGACAATGATAATTGAGAAAGCAAAGGAACCCATATCCATCTGAGGAAAACATGTAGACCACTGCATTACTTGCATGTAATCTACATTTTTATATTTATATTTATATATTATAGAATTTCTCTATGTTATATATATTTTACATTTACAGTATTTTTAAGCTATACCATTTTAAAGAATGTGCAGTGGTCTGGAGGACCTAAAGGAATTTTGTTAATTGTAATGTACTGTATATACTGTACACAAGAGGATTTTGCACATATTTACACCCTTCACTAGAAACATTGTCTCTTTCACCATTGATTTACCCTTGGGATGTCCTCTGGGTCAAAATGACCCAAATCACTAGCTCTTTGTGGCAGACAGAAGGAGCTAAACCTAATTCTACAGTTTACACATACATACAGTATGATGTGCACTGCTGGGACAGCAAGGTGTGAATTTGAAACCCGAGGACAACAGGAGGGTTAAAAGGCACAAAAAACAACAAAAATACATAAATATATAATTAATAAATAAATAAATACACCAGTAACAAATAAAAAACACACAAAATCATACACAATCAGATGGCACCCTCTGGTGGCATAATTCAATAAAATTAAAAACATCAGGAGGGTTAAAAAAATAATAAATTTAACCCTCGTGATGTCCTTAATTTTTATCAACTCACACCTTGCTGTGCTAGCAGTGCACATCATATGTGTGTGTTAACTGTATAATTAGGTTTAGCGCCTTCTATCTGTCACAAAGCTAGTGATTTGGGTCATTCTGACCCAGAGGACATCACAAGGGTTAGAGTTGGATTAGGATGCACTGAAAAAGAGTTCCTGACATGTTTTTGATAGTATATATACAGTTTATACATACAACAATGTAAATACATTTGAATATTCTGTGAGACAGCTACACCTATAGTACATGACACCTTTATATGATCACCTAACACAACTGTAATTCGAAATGTAGTTTCTCTCATAAAATGAGTGACCAATATCAGGTGTGGTAACAGCTGTCAATTGAACTTTTACTTTTTTTAAGTACAGGCAGCTGCACAACTCTGTCTATTGAGCTGTGGACTACAGGCTGTCTATTATCTTTGACCTCTTCATCTTTTTTCATATTCTTGAAAAACGTTTTGTGAGTGCTTAGTTTATGGCCAGAGAATGTGAATTTTATGAGGGCAACTGAAGTGTGAAGCAACCAGCGATTTGAACATGTAGATTATAACATGGAGAAACAGACTTTAATTCCAGGTGTGAACACAAACCTCTAATGTGTAGCAAGATCAAATCTACTGCAGTAGATATAAAGATGAATCACATTTTAAATAAAGTCATATTAAAATAAAGTTATATAGCACCTTTCATGATGGATAGAATGCAGATAAATGTGCTCTCATTGTTAAAACACAAGAACATATTAAAATTAATTGAGATGGGAAGGAAACAGTGGATGGAGAGTATGTACAGTACAGTAGTCAATTTAGCTACAAATACAGGACAGGATCAAATGCAAAGGGGAAACAATGGGGGAAAAAGTGAATAACACTGAAACGGGAAGTGTCTGCCTTCATAGGCGTGTGAGCTAAATAAGTGTGAAGACGGTGCGTGGATTTGGTGAAGATGCGCTGTAATTTGGAAGTGTGGTGTGAATTATTTGATATTGCGGAGGTGTAGAAATGGGGATGAAGAAGGGATGAAGAGAGATTAGTTTGACTGTCCTGTGCATGCCACCATCTCATATGGTGAAACTGAAAGTCAGGTACACAAGGTTAATGAGGAGGGTTGGTAAAAGATGCCACCAGTGAAAAGATCAACTGGGCTCCAGTATGCTGGTCATTACTCCATTTATTTTTATTGTAACAATGTGTCTTTTGGCAATTGGTTGAAGTATAGCACAAAATTAAAGACAAGAGATAATAATTACATTTGAAAACATAGTATGAAAACATCAGTGTGGCAGGTACATTTTAGATGATATATGCATTTAATGTATATACTATAACTCAAAGTTTGTTCAAAGTTTATTTCATGTTGTTGTTTTACACCTCTAAGGTAAACATGATTTCCCAAAATGTATAACAATAAACAATATTAAACAACCAAATTGATTCCATCAACATTCCAGAGTGTGTACTGTAAATTGGAGTACAGCATGCTTAAGAGGCATTATAAGGCATAAACTGAATTAAATTACAATTCTATTAATTTAAAAGGTATTTGTTCAAAGTAACATTTACTGCAACAAAAATCTATTTCAAAACAGTAAAATGTTTCTCAATTTATAATGAAATGCACACAGCTTTCAACCATTCTAAACTGTAATAGAAACCGATAACAGTATTGAGACCCTTTTTCACAATAAGCTGAAAGTGCTACAGTTGACATTTTCCAAATGGGTATGGCCTTTTCCCTTTTACCTGGACATACAGTATAGTACCATAGACAGGTAAATGTTCTTCCATCAAGCTTTTAAACAGGGGAAATGTTAATTCTGCTGTGCTATCAAAGCCCCTGGAACTTCACATGGTTTTCAAATTGTTTTTGAATTACAACTTTCAGTTGTTTTCAGTGCACATACGAGCAATACTTGTTGGTAGTTTTGCACAGTAAAAGATAGTTTTTCCATCTTAAATTGTTTAAATATGGAAAAACATATTTTCAACATAAATTTCAATGTGATCCCAGTTCCCCCATAAGCGTTTATGGAACATTCATGTACCTCCTCCGGTGCAGCAGAGACAGGTCAGTCCATCTGAGAGATGTAAAAAAAAAACAAAAAAAAAAACAAATGTGTATAGGGAAAGTGAGAGAAACCAGACCCAATTATTTAATGGGAAGCAGGGAATCCTATTAGGAAGATAAGATTGACACCCCTCTTATAAAACAGCCATTCACTGGTCTCCCAGAAGAGCCCTTTAAGAGGGCTGCTAGTGTTATTAATGAGGACCAGTGAGGGAACAGGTCCTTGCTTTGCAACCATATAGGCACCAGAACATATAGGGATAGTCACTGGAGGTAGCCAGCTCCTGCATTAACAGTCATTTCCTGGTGTCCTATCAAGGCTGCCATCTGGAAGGTCTCTTGCTAGCTTATTACGTTCCTCTTTCTCCTTGTCTTTCCAAGGTTCTGTACTGTATATCTTAACCTATTAAGGGGCTTGCTGATGGCCTATTGACCCTGGTGGATCAGTGCCTCTTTCGCATTTTTTTCTATTGTTTTCTTTTAGGTTTTTGTTTATATCTGAGCACTTACCTGCCAGACACAATTACCCTATTGTCCTTTTCCGAGACTGCAGAAATCAACTGTTATTATTAAAAAGGAGATATCATGTGGCCACCCCTGTGCAAATATCACTAGCATCAAATGCCAGCCACATCAATGAAACCTTGTTTATTTTATCAGTCAGGAAATAAAACTGCAGTGGGGAGTTGGTTGTTTGTTGATGTAATGCTTCAAGGTGAACTCCTGTCTTGAGACACTCTTGCAGCAAAAACAAGGACATTTGGCATTTAAGCACGTAAAACTGTGAATTAATGCTTATCATAATGCTTTCTGGCTGCAGAGGTTCGGATGTCGTGAATTCACCCTACTGGGGTGGGAGGGGGTGTTTGAGATTTATTTCCTATGACTTCTAAGTTAAAAACAGCTGCTTATGTGCAGATGGATTTTATCGTTTATGCCTACAGCTTTAAGCTAGTATCTTACACCCTTGCTTGCAGATGCTGCTTTGCACTGCCAAATGTAAGATGAGGAACCGGTGGATGAGCAAAAGAGGATGTAGGAGATTTTACGCAAAAACAGAGGCATGACTTAACATAAAGATCTGAAGCTATGAAGAAAAAAGGAGGGAGGGATGAAATGAACGGACTACTGAAAACATTTGCGCTTTGAGCGGAACAGTCACATGTTCTATCAGATGAACACAATTCCCAGAGAGAAACTGAGGCTGAAGTCTGCAAAATGTGGCCTTGAAATACAAGGGTAAATTCTCTTTTGATCAATAGTTCAGCCTGGCAGTCCACAGCCTACTGTATGTTCCTCTGCCATTTTCCTGGCAGGATTCCTAGAGGCTGGGCTTGAGTCCCCACAATGAGGAGATTAAATGTTGAAATGCCTGCTGGGACATTCCCCTATAGTCAAGACAACCTGCGCTCTGCATGGCTCATTGAACCCAAGTCTGGAGCCCCCTCTGTGTTTAAACATAGCATCATCATTCACTGGTGATATGAGACAATATGGGATACAGATACAAGGGTGTTATGTGTTCCGTTTACACTCCAGGGAAATGTGAGGACTTACTCAGCATGTGGTATTTGCAGATTTGGCTGGGGGTCTCGGTTGGAGTATCTTTGTTTAAGTTAGCTCTTTATGCAAATTGTTATTTCTCTGCATTTACCATCTGCTTTGTATTTATTGTCCAATAAATAAAAACACAAAGATAACAAATCAAAACATGCCGAACAGGGAGAGGAAATGGGATTTGAAAGGGGACGGTTAATGAATCAAAACAACAGAATTACATTTTGATTACAGAAATATTATTTGGATTTTTTCCCCTTTATCCTTATCTTCCTCCATCCAGTCAGTCACTCTTCTCTCTCCTCTGCCCACTTAAAGATGTCATTCTGACAACATTTTATAAGTAAATCCCTGCTCCAACACACCTTATTCAAATGAATGGGTCGTAATCAATCTCTGGAGAAGCCAGATAATTCATTCATTTGAATCAGGTGTGACATAAAACATGCAGGACAGTAGATCCCCAGGACCAGGGTGCAGGACCACTGGTGTAGCGTATCAACCATTATTATTTAACCCTCTGGCTGTCTTTTGGGTCAAAATGACCCAGTGCACTACCTTTTATGCCAGCAGAAGGCACCAAACCACAACACGGACATGGCGTGCCGCGATTGCTGCCATCTGCTGGTACAGTAGTGCGTTTGAAACCCAAGGACAGCGGTAGGGTTACTTTAACATGTACTGTACATGTGACTAACAATCACTTCCACACCTAAGTCTCCCAGTGCCAGAACATGCTATTCACCACTGATTCACATTCACAGGTGTTAAGGTGTTATTTAGGCTGCTCTGAGGGGTTCAGTATGGCACCTTCCAGCTCTCTCTCCTCACAAGCCTGCTCCCAGGCTCCTTTTACTGTGAAGACAGGTAATATGATGAGAAAATTCATCAAATTCTTTGTATACCTAAAAGAAAACAAACAATGTCAAATATAAATTCAGTAAGAGGTACAGTAATATATTATACATCTGTTCCACTGGTTATGAGCATGCAAGAGGTACTGTACACTTGAGGTTTATGACTTTCCCCTCTGGACATTTCCAAAGAGGGATTAGAAATGTTAAGTGATTTTAACAAATAACCAGTCTCGGGAAATTTCTTTTTAATTTATCCTGGGTCCTGTTTGTATAGGTCACCCTATTCAAGTCTGAGAAGGCAACAGGGTGAAAAGTGATTGACGAGGTGATGAATGATAAGAAAATTGAGTTAGCAGAGTAAGCTGGTGCCTTCTCTCACTCGACAGGGGTTCCTCTCACAGGTCCAAAACAATATGGGTGTAGCGCAAGGCAGGATTAGCAACATGCTGTTTTTGTAAAAGCAAGCTAATTGGAGTGTTAATTAAAACAGTTACCTAGCAGTGGATCCCTATTAAAGCTCTTTATTTCATTAGTCTCATTTATTTTCATGCCTCTTGTAAATGTACACACCCAATGGTGCATTGATAAAAGAGAAGGTAACGATCATACCCTAAAAAACATCTAAGAACATAGAGGAGGATATTTGGCATAAATGTTGCTGCATAAGTAACCATATATCATAGCTAAATTGTCATAAGACAACCTTGTGGTGCGTTATTTACAAAGCAGACTAAACAGTTTATATAATTTACATGGCAATTTTAGTTTGCTTTATAGAAATATTTTTGGTATTCTTTGGAACAGTGTTTTGTCATTTTGGTCCTCAAGTGGTTGGAGTCAATAATAGTTATTTTACTATGAACAATTTAGGCTTGCTGGGAAAATAATGAACACAGCTTTAAAAATCTTGCAATTACCTGTTTGACTGTTGAGTTCAAGTTATGTACTGTGAAAGTAGAGGGAGTAGAGCAGTAGATAGAGTGAGCGTCGCCGACAAATGCTAGAAGCTGCTGTGCCACCTCATAATGTGCTAAAAGCATGATTTATATTCTGCCACCTGCCTGATGATAGTACGGGAGGGGATGAGGGTAAGGAAGGAAGAGAATTCGAGAAGAGGATAGGGTCTCCCAGGAGATTTCTGGGTAGGGTTGGGGGAGAGGTATAAGAAGCTGAGAGTGAGAATAATATTCCCCACGAGGCTTTTTGGGTGTGAGCTAAGTGCACTTGTGTTGTCAGGTGGAATGGGATGAAGGGTGTGTGAGTGTGTGTACAGTATGTGTGTGTGTGTGTGTGTGTGTGTGTGCAAGTGTGACATGTGATTTTTGGGTGATATGAGAGAGACAATATCACGACATGGAAGTCACTAGCTCATTCCAAGAAATAAAACAGCCTTATTACTTTTACTGCTTCTGTGTATGATATGTCTGTGCATACCGGGGTATGGGATTGTAGGTTAATACTGTTTCTGTCTTTCTGTTTTAATTTTATGTTTGATCAACTAAGAAACCAGGAAGTTACAAGGTACAAGAACAGGGACAAAAGGCACAGAGATGGAGACACACTGATACAAATGTCAAACAAGAAAGAGACTGTGTGACCAGATTGTGACAAGTGTACATGCAATATATATCTTATTTTGTTCTGATTGTCAATTAGTCAGTAAATGTGAATTGTTTGGCCTTAGTTGACGCTGACTAGTCATATCATTATTTTATTCATATTTATAACGTTAATTAGCACATCTCTGGTATTCTCTTTTGCATTTTGCATAATTGCAATGTCTGTAATTGTATGTATCTCTGCTGCAGCAATGCATATACCCCACACACATTACCAGTCATATACTGTACAGTGCAACCTTAATTTCAATCTCAGAGGAAAACAAAGAACGCAAAAGCATATTAACGCAATCTGTCAACTGGCTGGCAGTAGGTACTGACCACAGCTCCTGTGTTTTCCCCTCAGCAGGGTTAAGAGTGTGGTGGAGAGGGAAAACCCCATGGGAGGGACGGCTTTTGGCATAGTGCAGCGCTACAGCGGGGTGGATTAGCATTCTTCACACAGGTCCACACTCGGCTACGTACATGCAGCTCTGCCTCTGGGGTGGGGGTGAGATAATGTAAAGGAAAGCACAGCATGGAGACATGAGAGGGATGGAGGCAAAGAAAGATTGGAAAAGGCGAGCTAAGAAAAGAACGGAAGCCAGAAAGGCTGTGTGTGTGTGTGTGTGTGTTGATGGGGGAAGGGGAACTAGGAACGGGGAAACATTTATGTGCATACAGCTAATGCTAAAATGGCCTGCAGGTGCATGCTAGTCTCCGGAGTGGCAGGACCACAACCCGAGCTCATTACTGGCCAGTGTGTGTGAGCGTGCGTGTGAGCGCGCCCGCCCACTTACAGTACTTGTAAGTTGTGTGTTTCAGTGTGTTGTTCCTCTGCATGCTTGTATATGGGACTGCCAGTGTTCTGCCAGTGTTTTGGTGCTATCATTAGCTACAAGCACCACACACACACATGCACCAGCCACTTGATACCACTACTTGGTAGTGATATAGGAGTCAGTAGAAGGATTGGTGTCAGGGTAGATTTGTTTGTTTGGTGTTCATGTATGTTGCTCTCTAAACAGCTTGTGTAGCTGTGTGCCTGACCTGATTAGCATTGGCCACTGTGTGTGTGTGTGTGTGTGTGTGTGTGGGCATATGTTGGTGGGCCAGCTATTTGTTAAGTTAAATAGGGTTGAGTTACAGCGCACATAAACACAATTACCCTACCACACCTTGGCAGTGTTTCCCCTAACAGAATACACACACACACACACACACAATCTCTTAACATTGAATCTGCCACACACACACACATACACAAATGCACATCTACAAATGGTAAGTTTGCTTTGACAGAGACTGCTGATCCGTTTCTCTGTGTGCATAGGCATTTCTTCTTTGTGTTTATGGAGAACTGAACAAGTGTCTGGCTTTGTGTGTGTGTGAGAGTGAATCACCTTGCTCTTTAGTGGATGGTGGTGTTTTCAGCCAGTGAATAGAGAGCTCTTCAGACAAGCATTCACGCTGCTCATGTAGGGATGCCTGCCAAGGTGTGTGTGTGTGTGTGTGTGTGTGTGTCTTTTTGTTTGGGTTTGTGTTAACTTCTGATTGTTATAGGCTTGTATATGTTAACTGATGGTTTTGTGTGTGTGTGTGTGTGTGTTTGTGTTTGTGTGCGCATACACATGATTGGAAGACATTTCTGATGTACTGTAAAAATGCATGCACTATCATGTGGCTACGTGTGTGTGTGCTCACATGCACAGGGGCAGTGGGTAAATGAAGTCTAATTAGTGGCAAAAGTGGTTGAGTGGGAGGTAAAACCAACAGCTGGACGAGAGAATCTGTTGTCTCACTTTCTCCACCAACCTCTGTCTCTAGGTCTAGCTTCCATTTCTTTCCTGTTCCCAATTCCAACGTCTTTCTCGCCATCCACCCGGATCCTATTTTCACTCTAGTATTTGTTAAATTCACATCTCCTGTTCTCCTTCTCAACTCTTATCATCCCTCACTTCCTCTCCCACCTCACCTCTATTCTCAGACCCACTTGGCTCTTTCCTCCAAGCAGACACCCCCCCCCCGACTCCTCAGCACACCAGCGGAGTATGCATTTTTCCTTCCAGCAGACAGAGTGAGTCTACAATCTCTCTCTCTCTCTATCTCTTTCTCACGTCTGTCTGTCTTTGTTAGTGTACCTATGGACTCTGGTTTCTCTTTGTTCTTTGTTCTCCATTCTGGATCCGTTGGGCTACGTTCTGCATCTTTGTGTCTTCACAAAGTCACCCCAGCTCGCCCTACTAATTATCTTCCCTGCACGTGATTTATGTATCTATATTAGTTTTGAAGAGAGCTTTTAAAGCCCTCATAACCCCACAATCCATGCCTGCACTGGGCCTCTGGAGATGGAAGAGAAAATGAATTTATTGCCGTGTATTAATTAAATATCTTTCTAATCACAGATTCAAATGTACACTGCCAGCATCAGAGTAATTAAAGAGGATTTGCAAGCGTGTAATCAAAGGAACACAAGCCGCCTGTCGTCAACCGCTTGCCCAGAAGTTAATTGGTGAGGCCACACCTATACATCTACAATACATCTGTGTGTGTGCACTTGCCCATGATTGCATGTGCACACGTATGGTTGATACATTCGTGCAAGCCTATCAGCCAGTATGGAAATAACCACATTACCACATATGAGAGAAGGCATGTCTTTGTTGGTGTTTAAACCAATCTTAAACCGATCTTAACCCTCATGATGTCCTCCATGTCAAACTGACCCAAATCACTAGCTCTTTGTGGCAGATAGAAGGTGCAAAACCCAATTCTACAGCTTACACACACATATGATGTGCACTGCTGGCACAACAAGGTGTGAGATTGAAACCCGAGGACAACAG
>JAODUG010004413.1:0-10599 GCA_027564795.1 Aphredoderus sayanus
ATAATATGTGTGTGTAAGCTGTAAAATTAGGTTTAGCGCCTTCTATCTGCCACAAGAGCTAGTGATTTGGGTCATTCAGACCAGGAGTACATTACGAGGGTTAAATCAAATGGAAAACCCCATAGCAGCTATTCTTTATATTGATCGTAAATGGTTGGTTTTGTTCGCGCGTTGCTTTTAAGACTATAAAGCCTACAACTTCAGCTTTGACTGCGCAGATCAGCAAAGGGGGTGGTCTCGCGAAGTCCAGAAAGAGATAAATATACAGATAGAGAGAAGAAGGAGGATATTTTCTCAGCACCCGAGATGTTAATACGTTCCAGTAGTGTGATTGACAGGGATGCCGTTCACTCTGGCACCCTATTCTCGCAGGTTGGAGAAGCCATCTCCAAGTCGTAACCCTCACCCCTACACCCTTCCACCGTCGCACTCTCTGCTTGCCTAGGAGAATCGATCTTAAACCAGCAACATTTTCATTTTCTTCATATAGGCTAAGGTGTAGATACATTCATATGACTGTTTTTACATGCTCTTCACTGATTGGAACCATAACGTCTTCTATAGGGCATAAAATCAACTCCTTTGTTGGACTGATGGGGAAAAGGAGCCAAGATGAACCAGGTAGGCTATACAATTTAGGATTGGCTTGTAAAACATGCTGAGTTATGCATTATTTAAATATTTCTCAAATTAGTTAAGTACTTTTCGATGCATGAGGAAAGCATTTAATGTCACATATTAATTCACTTATTCCCTTCCAAAATCCAGATTCCTACGAATGGAGCACAATACACAACTACAACAAGCGTCGCTAAGCAGCATTGACCATCCTGCTGACATCTTTCAATAATCCATCCGAAACTGGTTTCGTTTTCTTAAAACAACGTGTAGCTGTTAGTCTAATAAAAAAAATCCGTTTCCACATTGTAGTGATGTAGCAGTGGTGTCCTGTGCCATTTTGTTTTGTTATGTTTTTGCAGGACGGGCGCATGTGCAAAATGTTGTTCCCTTTGCAGAAAGTGATTTATTCGATAAAGGTGAACATTTGAGCAGGGCCGTCTGTCACATAAGAAGATACTTTCACTGACCATCAAAGCAATGCTATACCACCGGGTATGTAAACCTGCACTGCCAACGTCACTGTATAGTGCCTCATAACTGTTTGTTCTGTAAATACAACCGCTGAGAACGGACATGTCGCCCTGACCGGTCCATGTCATTCAAGTGAAATGTCTGTGACGTGTTACTTTGAACCTAGACAAATGAGCCCTGCGGTGACATGACAAAACAATGTAACCGTTTGTGATAGTGTCTCTATATATTACTGTATATTAAAACTATTTTCTTTATTGAACTTTACTTTGTTACTGTCACCAATACATTTGCTGCGATTATTTTCATACAAGGGGAGTTCTTTTGCAAGGGGAGCCCTCTAGTGACAGCGGCACACAAAAAATGTTCCACTCTGCTTTAAAAAAAAAAAAACACACATTCCTATTGATAAGTTGTCATCACTTGAATAGATTTATGCATTTAGCAGCACTTTGGGTATCAAATTAAAGAGGATTTTATCCAATCATGCTACAACTAAAGAAATAAAAAAATAGCATTAACAAATTTATAGGGCATTCAATACTTTGAAATAATTATATTATGTGCTAGTTTACATAATCCACATAATAAAACACATTACAGCACAATGATGGTTAATCGTACCATTTTCAATCCTACCTAACCTAAAAGGTCAAGCATAATGAATTTATAATAGCCAATATAAATAAAAAGTTATCTTTACATTTCTGTAATAAACTTTACACTAGAAGGTACACAGGTATACCTAATGTTTTTAAGTGCTAGAGTTGAATATTAATTAATTAATACATAAATAAAAGTAATTAATAATAATATGATGAACTGTATGATAGAATACATGAATACCCCAGAGAGACAAAGGGCCCTTAAAGCAAATGAACAGTAAATGCATGTCTAATTAAATGTCCATGCTACATCTGAATTACTGTATTAGAGCTGGAGCATTAAAAGGAAGGTAAAACCTGCATGGCATGACAAAGGCACAATAATCGATCTTCTGCTTTCTGGAACATCTTAAAATAAAATGGTAAACCGTGCCATTGTGGTCTATTTGGCCTATTTATTTAACACCTCAAAATTAGTAAGGAATTCTCTTTTTGAAAAGCACTTTTCAAAAACTTAAAAAATTTAAATTAAAACACCTGCAGCTTTGTGGCATTTCCAAAATCCATCAACCTGTTCACCAGAATTATTATAACAGCATAAGTTCTTCTGCGTGTATCTTCCTTTAAAACATGTCATTATTGCAAAACCTTGTAAAAGATGATTATATGAAAAGTGGGAAACCTACACCAGAAGCAAACCCCCATTGACCCCAAAGCAACTGCCAATCACTTGTCCTTGTCAGGTGTGTAAATAGACAGCGTTCTGGCTGAGGGGTCCGTGGCCTTGATCCAGCGTGGCATCCAGTAGTGGGGCAGCCACTTGGCACGGCCAGGGTACACATTCTCAAACACCTGCCTGTAGTAGTAGGCCTCTTTGGTTTTGGGGGGGTTGTGTGGGAAGGTTTTGTAAGCATTCTCCAGCAGCTTGTCATTCACCTGGAAGACACAAAGAAGAGTGGATAGGTCATACGCAGGCAGAGCAAAGGTATCCGCATTGGTAAGTTGAAGTGTTCTGTGAGGAATAGATTGTATTGTATGGTATGGATCGTCTAGTTGTGGCGGGGACGGTTCAACTCCCATCAACTCCCATAAGTTCAACTCCTATAAGGGGTGTGATCCTAGTACTGTGTTCCCTGTGGGCAGAATGGTGTTGAGAAGCACCTGCTAAGGGATGCCTTCAAAGGCCAGAAGCTGAACATTTCAGGGAAATGTTACTAGGTGAAAGGAAAATGCATTTTGAGGTGGGGAAGTGGGGTTACAGATTTCCACATTTTCTTTCATGTATTGCGCACTGCATGCGGAGCGGGATCTGCTCCAGTGTTATTCAAACCACAATTGTTCTAGGTTGGTTTATTTTGCCAGATGCAAGCGGTTCTTATAGCACAATGGTTGTAGCTCAATACGGCCAGCCTTTGTCAGGAGCCACGCTCCGTTCAAAGCACTCCACACATGCTAGTGACAGTGTTTAACACATGTCAAACATAATGGCCTCTATGAGATAGGCTGGGTCAGTCAGTCTGACAAGCGTCCCTAATGTGCAGGGCTGTGTGTACCTCAGACTCCATGTGCTCCTGCAGGCTGGTGTACCAGGACTTTTTGGTAGATGTGATGCCGTCACTGAAGGCCTCCTTTCGTCTCCACAGGATGTCTTCGGGGATCAGCTTCTGGCCTTTGAAGGCATCCCTCAGCAGGTGCTTCTCAACACCATTCTGCCCACAGGGAACACAGACCACAGTATATGTGTTCACATTTGGACATATTGTGGTATAGACCAAAAACTCATTGAAATCAGCACCCGTGTTCTGGGGGTTAGTAATAAGCTGAACCATGGTACATATGTATCTAAGGGCACACTGACCTTAGGCACTCTCATCTCCTCGGGCAAGGAGAGGTAGTAGGCAGTAAATCTGTGGTCCAGGAAAGGTACTCTGAGCTCCAGACTACAGAAAACAAATAATCAACACAAACTCAAAACAATAACACGACGAATGTATGTATTTCAACATTTTAACCAAGAAGTGGGAAAACTGGTTTATAAAGAACTAAAGGTGTATTTATTTATTTAGATAAGTTTTAAAGAGTTTTTTTGCTCTACTGACAGCAAAGCACATCTATATTTAAGATTTGAATTGATTGATTCATGTTTACTCCAAGTGTAAACATGCCATATAGTGACCTCTAGTGGAAGGAAGTGGGCATTACCCATGTGCAGCGGTAGTTCTGTCAGCACGGAGACCGTCAAACAGGTAGAGTTCCTCCAGGAGCCTCACACTGTCCTCTGCTGCGACCTTGGGATTGGGAGCCTGCACGAGGAGCACGTCTGTTAGCAACACTGGCCACCCTTCCCTAGAAGTGTGGGGAAAACCCAAGCTCCTGGCACGGTCTTACCTTGTGGAAGTAAATGTACCCCTGGGTCAGCTCATCGGAGCCCTCGCCTGAGAAGATCACAACGCTGTCTGACTTCTCCCGGATGTACTTGGACACCATGTACATCCCTGAGACACAACAACAAGAGAAATGGAGGTGAGGAAATTAATGGAAGTAGCTCATCGCCCACATGAGATTTTCACAAGCCTGGCTGCGCCTGACTGTTGCTCTCAGATCAATTTTCGCTGAGATTCTAGTCTGCTCACTTCAGCATTTGCACAGCCAATCTGAATGGCGGACCAATCAGTGACCAGTGGGGGTTTGTTTTTAAATGGTTGTAGCACTAGATTGAGTGAAACAAACATTTGTAGCAACACCATTTGGTTAAAGCCTGTCCAATAGTTTCAAAGTTAATCTGAGGTCTACATCCATTATAATGCAATGACTAATTGAGCGTGTCCAGACCCTATTCACAAAGTGAATTTTAAGTCTGGTTACACCAGGCTATCTTTTTACAGCTATTCAGCTAATCTCCCAGAATGCCAGTGTTATTCACACTAGGCAGTCAGGTGGAAATAAAATGCAGTATTGCCATCGGCATGTCAGGTCAGAGAACAGTTCTATTTGCTTCTGAGTATATACAGTATATGATAAGTATATGAATAGCCTACACTTTAAAACCCATAATTACCCATCATTATTCCATTGCTGGGCAATAGACAAATGTTCCTCATTTTCATAATCTAAACATCAACAATCCAAGGTTCAGCCAGGGGCATGGAACTGTTAAAATAAGATACGTGTTGCCCCAATTTACCAATTGAGGCCCGTATGGTGGTGATGTCGTAGGTCTCCAGGTGGAAGATGACATCCTCCAAAGCTCGTATTCCTTCTTCTGCTGTGAAGTTCACCTCGTGGTGTTCACTACCAATGTAGTCAGCCACCTGAATAAAGCACAGAGTGTGTATTAATCCCAATATAGCATGATACATGTACATTTCGAAAGGGCTATTATTCATCCAAACCCCTCCCACCCCCCCACCCCTTCTGTTCTTGAGGTGGTAAACAAAATGGTGCTTGTTACAACACATACCACCTCATTACCAAATATCTCTCTCCCAACTGCCACCCCAATGATAAATCCTACTGTACATTCATGAATCCAGATCACCACTGAAATCAACCTTTTCACATTTCAGAAGCCATCTCTAATATGTACAACATACAGAGATAATATTAGGAGTTTTTACCTTGCGAGCGGCCAAGATGTCTGGGCTGTCATCAGACCCAATGGAGAAGGTCTGGATTGGATACTTCAGCTTTTCCTCTTTGGCCAGTTTCACCAACATAGCAGCCACCAGACTGGAGTCCAGACCACCTGGTGCACAGATCGACTGAAGTTTTCACCTTGACCGGCAATCAGTCGGTCTGTCTAAATATAGCCGGTTACGTTACCAACTGCACACGAATGCAGTAGTTATAGACTACACTGCAAAGGTGTTCAACTCACCCCGCTGCACTTTTAAACTAGAGACATGGCTAACTGTCATGATAGCCTACCTACACATGACATGTTTGTGCAGTGTGGAAATTCTTACCCGAAGCTGGTAGGAAGTTTACCGTAGGTACTCTGGTAATATATATGTATTTATATGTTTATTAGACTAAATTTGAGCATCAGTATCTTTTACAATTAAAATAAAGCATATTGATTTGCATATTATTGTTAAACTCACTGAAAAGAGTAAGATACGCGTCTTATGCTGTTAATCAGACCCTACCTTGTAGTAGTATAAAACGAGTATACTAAACGAGTACATTTAAAACTAAATACCTCTGCATCTTAATGACAGAACTGTAAAATAAATTGTGAAAGCTTTACCATGAAAATTGGAAATGTTGAAAATAGGAACCGGCTGGTCAGAAAGTGAAAAGGTACACTTCTGCAGTAAATCATAGACTATATAAGCTACAAGGTACAAAAAAGAAAATCCTAAATGCCCAGCTATACCTCTGCAGACACAGCATTCCACAATGCAGAAATGGACTAGTGCTTAGGCAAACATAATTAATTTCTCCTCTTCTGGGTGAGTCTCAGCGCCTTGTGGGTGAGTCGGCTATTTCTTGCATTAGCGAGCTTTATAACTACGTCATCTATGTTGCCAAACTGTTTCTCATGTAGAAAATGTGTGGACTTAAAAATTCGCTAGAAAGAAATATTTGTTATAAGATTAGAACACTCTAGAGCACGTATGTCAAATTTGCTCTAGAGTGTTTTTATGATCAATCAAGCGTCTTTTGATGTCTAAAACACTAATTTACCGTTAAGCCAGCCCTCAACAATAGCCAAGAGAAACGTTGACTCTGAAAAGAGAGCCTTTCAAAACCATACATGTTTACTGACTGTCTTCTTTGTGGAGCTAATGTGGCTGTAATTTAAGGAATAATATTGTATCCTGTCTGTTTCAATTCATATTTATGTAAAAAAAAAACATTAATTTTAGTCTGTTCAATAAATGTTTATCCTGTTCGGTCCCCGACCAAAAGTGTAATTTGAGTTTTGGCCCCCTGTGCGATTGAGTTTGACACCCCTGCTCTAGAGATTAGAACATACAATGTTGGTGCAGCACCAAGCAGTCAGAACATTGACTGACTTTCACATTCACATCTGAGCCTTGTCGTACGATGACCACTAAGGGTCACTATTTGTCACTATTTATTACTTTCTACCTGGTTGCCTACAATATGCTAGATAACTTTCTGTTGCATGCCCTCACTAGTTTTGTATTATGTTGTCTTATGACTATTACATTGTACAGGCTCTTTGGCTACCGTGACCCATAAAGGCTTGTTAGACTGATCCCCATTAGCCTAGTCTTCAAATAGATCATCTACCTGCTCACAGTGCAAGCAATGATATGACGTTATATATTTGGACGACCATAAACTATTTATTTATTGGATATACAAAACATTTGCTATATTGTGATATGTATTGTTATTGTTTTGTTTTTTTTTGGTCATAAACACTGTGTGAACAACCCTATGATATATAATGTTAATTTAAAAGGTCTTAATCATTTTTTGGTCTAAATCTGCTTAGGTCAACTTCAACTGCATTTGGCTTCCATTTCAGCATTGGAATTGTTGTTTCTACATACTAGTCCTATTATTTTCTATCAACACATCCTGATTAACCTGTATCAGACTGCATGCTCCAAGTGTGGCCAACCAAATCAAACACGATGACTATTTACCTGACAGAAGGCAGCCAATTCTCCGTTGGGCCATGAGGCGTTTCTTTACTGCATTTTCAAATAGGCTCCTGATGTTGCTTTTTACTGTCTCCTCCTCAAAACCTACAGTGTCACAATGTCAACATTTGTGAAGGCTGTGTAAAATATCTAAATATCATTACCAATCATGCTCCCAACCAGCTAAATATAATTAATAAGTTTTCACTAGGTATAGCAAAACAATATCTCAAATGAGCTGGTTTGGTGGGAACTTGCTAGATAAAGTGATGCTGACCTGTAGGCAGTCTCTCCACGGAGTCATAGATGGCATGAGCAGGCTCCTTTGTGCAGCTGTGGAACCGATCCATCTTTATAAACTGTACTTTGCCACTTAGTTTCAGATTAAAGCTCTCGACATGTCCAGGAGGGAAGGGAACAATGGTGACAGGGGTCGACATGGAGTGGGTGAGTTCGGACAGGCCTGGGAACAGAACAGGAAGAGAACCGGGTGTGTTACAGCTGTCGATATAGCAAATTGGCAGCAAATGTATTCAGTTCGTAAAGTTGCTCCTTGTGACACGTCTCTACTTCATGTGTGCCAGTATATTTTTTGCCACTGTATTACCCAAGGTAAGGCAGCTTTATTTATATAACACATTGAGTAGCCACCGAGTATGCAAAGTGCTTTAGATAAGACTAAAGCAAAGAACAAATAAAAGAAAATACAGGTAAGAAATTAAATACGAAACATTTTAACAAATAATAAAATACAATTTTACAGTATATAAATAGATATAGATAAACAGTCAAATATATATAGTTTTTAAATATTTAAAAAGTGTAGTAAATTGCATTTAAACTAATGGCCTTTAAAAACAGATTTTAGTCTAGATTTAAAAATGTCTAGCAGCTGATCCACTGGACTCTAATGTGCATTGTATTCACCGGGCTTAAATGTGAATAGTAATTAGTAGGGATACACCGATTTATCGGCCATACATCTGCACCGGCCAATATTTGCCTCATTGACTGCCATCAGCCCAATAAGATGTCATAGACCAAATTGTTAGGCTATGCAGCATTAAACTTCCCCAGTACCTTTGGCTTCTGAGCAAACAGCAAGGAACCCATCGTCCGTGACAAAGTTGAACAAGGGGCGGACGCCGTACGTATCCCTTCCCAGAAAGATTTTTCTGTTGGCTGTGTCTAGCAGGATGAAGGCAAAGACCCCATCCAGGAGAGAGGCCATCTTCTCAATGCCAAAGCGGTCATACAAGTGGAGCAGAACTTCACCATCCACTTGGGTTTGGTAGTCAAATTCAAAATGTGTCTTTAGCTGAAAGAAGTACAGAAAATTACAAGATTATGTACAGTGTTTTTCAAAGTTTAACAGTTCCGCAATTAAACGGCTACTGTAGCTACTTTATAGTTCATAACCATTTTATAAACAAATGTTATTTCTATGACTGTGTTGAACTGCCACAACACCACAATTTCCTACCTCTGCTGAATAAACAGAAGCTATATTTGTCTCTCTACATGGTACAAAACTTTATTTCATCATCCTGATTACCAGCTAAATGTAAAAATTTGTTCAGTAACTGTTTTCCAAGTAGTACAGAGTAACTAATTCATTAGGTACGCAGGTATGTTAATAACCTTCTGAACTGCCCCACTAGATGGTTCTAGGGAAGCTACTGGTTATGCAACCTACTTTGTTGTGGTTGTAAATCTCTCCGTTGTAGCACAGCCACAGGAAAGGAAACTTCTTGATGCGCAGGGGCTGCATGCCATACAGCTGGTCGACGATGGCCAGCCGGTGGAAGCCAAAACAGCAGTTGGTAAAGCCATTGACGTTCTCAAAGCGGAAGGCGTCAGGTCCTCTGTGTGCTATCTTCATAGCACCGGTGCACTGAACTGACAAGCACTCATCACTGCCAAACAAAGCCCAAATGCCACACATCTGTGTAGACAAGAGAGGACATGTTATGCCACAATTATAAAAACCACCATTCTACAACTGTTTGGGAGTCAGACTAACTCATAAGTGGGAGGGGTAGAGAACAATATTAGTCTACACTGTGTTAAAAACCACCTGTGTTTAAAGGATTTTCACCTGAATGTGTGGTTTTGTAGAATGGGAGCCATAATACAAATCAAGGAAAGTAAATGTTAAAGTGAATGGCTTCTCTGGAGTAAGGTGTAAATAGTGGGCAGTGTTATTTTCCCCATCTATATCTGTATTCTCCATTAGTGTCTTTTTTATAGCCGTTATATTTCTGTACAATCTGTTATTGGGTGCACTGGCTATCACCAAAGCCGTGTACAGCAAATGTACACGGGCGCCGAAAAGCACTACGGTCTATTCACTTCTGTAAGAAATGTGCGTAATTACTTCCAGTGTGTGTAGAATTACATTTGAATCACGCGCGCTCCTAACGTGCATTACGTTCTAGAACTATAGAATCAGTCGCGAGAGGTGCATGTGTGTGATTCCCATGCCGTATCTGTATCAACTTCTTAGATATTCTTAAAATAGATATGTGGCCACCCTCCTAAATGAAATTACCGTAACCACATAGTGTAGAATAACACGTAGCCTACACCGTTGAGATATAGATTTATACGTGGCACTGTGAAAATCATTGAATAATTTACTGAATACGAAGACGTAATAAACGTCAAGTAAAATACATAACACGTTTTAGCTATTTAGTGCGTACTAAAGCATATTGAACCGGTTTGGTTCGCTGTGTTAGATCCCACACGTGGTAGGGCAGATAAAGGACGATGTTACATCAGCCACCTACGTTAACAGTACTGTTAAACACATCGCAAATCAATACACGGCATAATAATGTAGGTGTACAAGACATGGTGCAGTAGTCAAAATACATTAATAAACTAAGAAATATACAAGTAAATACCTTTCCGTTTTGTGTGAATAATTCGTCGAAGAGTGACAGAGCACTACCACAGCGTGTTCTGTACCGTCAGTTACTGGTGCAACTGTGCTGTCTGCCGGTGTGGAAGTGAGGCGCAAGCGCGGAAGTTCAGTGTCGTATGAGTTCAACTTACTGAATATAGTGCGTTCAATGGACTGAACGTTTAATACGTTCAAATAAAATGACTGAACGACAAGTTTCCTTGAAAACATTTGCAACGTCCTTCAAGTACTTTAAAATACGTTTTTTGCGTTAAACGACGCTTTCATTACCATCGTATTTAACCCTCGTAATGTACTCGTAATATAGTATTTAGCCACACGGCGGCGCCATCTGATTGTGTATGATTTGTGT
>JAODUG010004415.1:0-10597 GCA_027564795.1 Aphredoderus sayanus
CAGCAGTGCACATCATATGTGTGTGTAAGCTGTAGAATTAGGTTTAGCGCCCTCTATCTGCCACGAAGAGCTAGTGATTTGGGTCATTTTGACCCGGAGTACATTACGAGGGTTAAGAAGGTGTGTCATGTAGTCTATGAGGCTGCAGCTCAAAACTTCTCAATGTTAAAGGTACAGTATAGTAGGAAATTGTAAGCTAATACGCGTTTTGTCAAATTCATCAAATATCTCCTCACATTCTTACAGAACATATCGTTGTCTGAGCGTGCTGAAAAAATAATCTGGCATTTCTACTCAGCCCTGGCTTCATAATAGGAACACAATCAAAGTGGTGCAGACTGCACACAACAACAATATCCTAGCCCCATCAATGTATGCTTCTGAGGGAGCACCCATATGGCATTAAAGGGAGAGGCAGACTACAGTTGAATGTGACAGTTAAAACACAAAATCCAAGGTTTATGTGCAATACAGTATATACAGTATTATTCGATGTATAAACTGACAATTGTTGTTGTCCACTCTACACCTATAGCATCCTAAACGTCCTGTATTGATTGGATTCCACCCCATACGGTTGGTTTTGGAAGTTTTTCCTTGCCCGATGGGAGGAACAGTTGAAGGTGGTGTCATTTATTTCCGTATGAAATGTAGGCATGTGCAGCACTTTGAGCCTGTGATTAATAATTATGTAAATAAACTTGAGTTGACTTATGGAAAAAGACTGCTGACGCTTGTGGTTGATCTGGACGGCAGAGGTTTGGTGGCATACAGTTTGTGTTTTTTCAGTTGGGGAGAGAGTTACATCTGAGATATTTGTGGCAAGTGAGGTTTTGTCAGCAGGTTGTCCTCTCTATTCTGATCAGATAATTGCTTATACCCCTCACATTTTTATATTAATTTCAAGTATTCTGTTTAGTTTATTGTTAAAGCACCATGTAAACTATGTATTGAAATAAAGTATATTATTATAATAAATTATAATAATTATTAATTATTCATACATATATTATAAATAATATTAATATTATGCATACTGTATAATAATACATATTATTATTAATATGTCATATAGAGCTATACATTACTGTAAAATCTTTAGTGTAATGTGATGAAACCCTAACAAATACAGTAGCTGGTGAGCTGATATTATTATCGCACATGTAGGAAGACATGTGGTTAGTTGCAAGAGCACACATCCTGTAGCCTGCCATAAAACAAACACTCCCAAAAATACACGTTATTCAGTATCTACGTACCACAGAAACAGAGATCCATTGCATGGAATTTTACAATTTAATGTTTAATAGCGTATGTATGAGGTTATCACAACTGGGTAAGAGAGAGTTGCCATGGCCACAAATTGTACGGGAGCAGGTATGTCTATTGAAATAATGTCAACATTAAATGTGTTAATTTGTGCTAATAGATTGACTGAATATATATTTTTGTCTGAACTATTAGTCTGACTGCACAGAAACCAGGTTGCTTGCTCCAATTTAATCATTATATAAATTACGATAAAGCGTCGTTTAAAATGTGGAATGCTATTTACATATTTTGCCACTGTAGAGTTATGCTGACTTCAGTATGTCAGAGTGATGTCAGTCAATTTTATTTAGCCCTTAATCACATTACAGTCTCAAAAGGCTTTACAAACAAATATTTCACAATGTAACAAACAAACAAACAAACAAACAACCTGCTCCTCTCCCTGGGCAAGGAAAAACTACCATTAAAACCTCATGGGTAAAAAAGGGAAGAAACCTTGTTGTGACATTACAGAATTGTGAAGTGCTGTCAATGCCAAGCTTTCTGATGTTAAATTGCTGTAAAATCTTGCTTTTGTTACAATACAATACATATATTTTAAAGAAAATTAAAAAGTAGGCTGCTCATATTCAGAGGATTCTTATCACATTATATTGTCGTTTTATAGAAGAGGCAATTGCTATATTTTAATTTTACCTTAATCTAACAAAAAGTTACTTACTGTACAGTTCCACTGGTAGGGGTAAGATAGGGTTCAGATACGGTTCCCTTACAGATGGGCCAGGCATGTAAGGAGCAACAAACCCAGGGTTTTGTTTCAGGTTTTTCACACAGACAGCATATCTTAACCTGACACAAAACCATCTAAGAAGCCGTCCACTTAACTCTCAGGATGTCCTTAATTACAATTAATTATTAATGTATGTATTTATGTTGTTTTTTCATGCCTTTTACCGCTCCTGTTGTCTTTGGGTTTCAAACACATACCTTGTTGTGCCAGCAGTGCACATCATATGTCTGTGTAAGCTGTATAATTAGGTTTAGCGCCTTCCCTCTGCCACAAAGAGCTAATGATTTGGGTAATTTTGACCCGAAGGACATCATGAAGATTAAACTGTTTGAAAAGGGCAGGCACTATGTGGCAGTTGAGAAAAGCCTTTAGTGCAGTTCCTTGCTTTTCTTTCAAGTAAAAAACACTCTCCAGTTCCGTTAAGATTGATGCTATTGCACCACCTACATTAACGTCTTTAAGATCTGGCTGTGTTGTTATCAAGTAGCTTTTGCTGTCGTAACACCTAAACTATGTCCATATCTACCAGTACGATGCTGATTGGTATAACACACAGTTGACTGGACTAAAGCAAACTCAGGATAGTCTCACAAGGCTAAGTTTATCCTGCCCTATATGAAAAAATAATTGTGATGGTTTACTGTACATGTAGGAGCATTTTTACGATTTGATATGGATTTGGTTTGGTGTAAGTGTTGGCCTGACCATTACATAACTGCATGGTGTAAGTATTGTAACAGTGAAAACGCAGATGATTCCTCAATTCATGTGATGTGTTTATTTAGAATGAACCATAATGACTTTATTCACTCAAAATAACTTTATTCACTGAGTTCTTTACTTATGTTCTAGCTCACTTTGGGGTTTTCTGTGGCTCATTTGAGCTATGGATGCTTCTAGCAGCCATCTGCATCATGCTGGTCTTTTCACTGTCCTGTAATATCTGTTGGTGTGCAGCGAAATTCTGTTCAGGTACATTTTCTTTAAAGGTGCTCTATATGATATTTTAAACATTATGTAACAGAAAATAACTATTTCGACCTACAGTATGTAGAGATACTGGAGAGATGGTGGAGAAATTGCATTGTGAGAATAACATCACACTCTCTCTGTGTAGTAGTCCGAGCTCCTCTGTTCCTAGTGTGTGTGTGTGTGTGTGTGTGTGTGTGTGTGTGTGTGTGCGTGTGTGTGTCTGTGTGTGTGTGTCTGTGTGTGTGTGTGGCCCAAGAAGTACTGTATTTATTTTGGTCTGAAACGCTAGTGCGTTTAGTGTGACATCTAGATTCACTTTAATAAACGTGTGATACACTTATTTAATTCGGAATTTAATGTTGTCTCTAACTTTGTTACAGAGGAAGAGAGAACACAGCTACACCAGTCCAGAGAAAGGTGTGAGCATGCACACAATTCAACAATTCTTGCGACATTTCACCACATTATATTAATTTCAAATTTTCTCTCAGTTTATCAAATAGAAGTCTTGAACAAATGGGTACTGAAATTAATCCCATTTATGGAAACATGAAATTACCAAGTGGTAAGTGTGCTCATTAAGTTACCATGAGGTAAATGTGAGGGCAGTATGAGATAACTTTGCTATATGTTTTATTTCTGTGCAGGACAAATTTCCTCCAGTTCATGTTCAAAAGATGGAGAGAATTTTGAATTGCAGGTATCGTAATAATCTGTCTCTTTATGTCTGAGCTACCCCTCCCCCCATCCAAATTTGTTGTTATTGTTATGTTGTATCCTATACTGTATGTACTGTGCATAAAAACATCCCTCAATACATTTTTACTGTAAACACAGTATGGCAAAGCACATTCTTAATGTAGGCTACAAAGGTAGCATATATGCAAACATGCATGTACAATTAATAGTACACTATTATTAATTAATAGTAGTAGTAATTAATAGCGATATTTGTGCTACAGTATAGTCCATATGTTTTTAATTTTCAGTCTGAACATCAAGACTTCTATGCCAACCTGGATCTGAAGGCTCCCAAGACAATGTCAGTCCTTGCATCTCCTAACGTGCAGTATTCAGTGCTAGCACCAGATACAGAGAATGCAGCACTACTAGCGATGGCAGCAGAAGACGATGGCGAGCTCTTCCAAAACTTTCCGCTCTACGCCACCGTGGAAAATAAAAAACGCTGCAAGAAAATGCGGAACATGAAGGACACTGGTGACAGTTACGCCAACCATATCTAACTGACAGCCTCTGTTTTTCAGATGAAAATAGCATTATTTACTGCAGCATTAACATGCTACCACATCTCTCTAATGCAAATTCCATTGCTGGGATACTATACAGTAATGTTTCGAAGTTTGCTTCATACTTTGTATTCTCATTTAGGACTGTAACATACAGTATATTATAGCCTTCTTTATTCCAGAGAATAATACAGATATAGCCTCCTATCTGCTTAGCTGTTAGTGACCTTGCTTTGTTAGAATTCTTTCAGGCAAATAAATGCATATGAATTTATATGACAATGAAAAATATACATTATTTCAGAGTTATTATATTAAAGGCCTTTATATTTGTTGTACTTTGCATATTATGTTTAAAAAAATAATGATCACCACATTATTTGAAGTTTTATATTATTATTATTGAGATTCCCGGAGATACCAATGCCAACATTAAAAGCACGAAACATTTTAATGTATAATACATATTATTTTATAACATTGTACAAATATGCTATGTCTATTTATATTGTATATAATGCATGAAATTATCAATAGGCTACAAAAATATTTTTCTAAATTATAATTTTCTTCTTATGTAGCCTAATATGTTCTTGGGCACATTTACAATAACTACACAACTATTTAGCTACTCAACATTTTAAAAATGTGCTGTCTATAAATCAACAAAAGGCTACTTCTAACTTTACAGATCAAGTGAAATGTGACTATCAGCCTCAGATTTTGATTTGGTCTTTAGTAGACCAATGAAGAATGATAGCTTCAACACAAGGACAGCCAGGATTAGAATATTATGCATACCCGCTGGTACGGTTTCTCCCCTCCTTAAGAACTCTAATTTCTTGGATTTGCGATTCGTCTTGCATGTTGTGCACGGTTGCATGAATTATGCATGAATTAGTTGTTTACAATAAAATACATTAAAGGCTGTGGATGTATATAATGTATATACCGATAGACTACTGCTTTTGTTCACACAACACAGTGTGCAGAACGCAGTCTAACCGAATATCCAACCAATGTTTTATGCTGAAGAACACAGCCAGCTCAGGTGACGCTGCAGGCGAATAAAATATGACTTAACTCCCAGAATGCATTGCACTGCCAACGTAGGCAAACAGGAACATGGCTACCGGTGACCAACATCAGCAGAAACATCCCAGTTTTTCCTCTATCGGCAACTAACAAGAGTTTTGTAGTTGACAAGTAAAATATCTCGCGGGCAGCCACAGTCTACAAAATAATCTACGAACAAATCTCCTGAATAAGAGACCCATCTGAAACAGCGTCTATTCTACATTGGACATCGATCATAGACAGGTAGCCTAGTATGGTTAGCTACAGAATGTAGCTATTTCTCAATTAAAACACTAGATATTGATGTGTTATATTGTCACATCGATATTCATAACAAGTAATGTAATAAATAATCAACTACGACGAGCACTGTTACTTGATATTAAAACCACTACCAATAGGGGCGTTATTTTAGGTTAATTTCAGTGACTCAATAGGTTAAGTGTGTGAAAGTAATTATTGAGATATGTTACTGTACAATGTGTATGTCCAGTATTGTGTTTTTGTCGTGCAAGTTGAATTGCATTATAATATTATTTATTCCAGGGCTAAAAACAAGAAGATTCATAATTCATTATTTACTTACAGTATGAGTACAGTACAGTACAGTAGGTACAGTTTTCTGTGTGAAGTCGTTTCTTTTGCGGCTTTTTATATAGGCAAACATTGTTATATGTATCTGTTAACCAATCCCATTTACATTTTTTAATAAATGTAATGAATTTACAAATGAATCATCTGTCATTAGTTTAAATCTCTGGTTTTTCAACGTCAATCAACCCATATTTTATAGTGCCGGTCAAAATGGCGAGCCCAAGGAGCAGGAGAGTTTTGAAGGAAGTGAGAACACAAGATGAAAATAATGTAGGTCACCAATCTACTATGTCTGTTTTAATTTTTCATACTGTTATTAACAATGTACAGTATACGAAAATCCACATTTAATTTTTCCTTGGGTGGGGGGACACTTTGAGTTAAAGCCTTGTTGGTTGAAAAAACATTTTTAAATGTAGAATTTTAAACATACATATACATACAGGTTTTTATTTTATATGTACTGTATGTATACACATTTAACATAAACTAGGCTTACATGATTTGCATTAATCAATACTGATTATGTTTCTCAGCTTTGCTTCGAGTGCGGTGCCTTCAATCCTCAGTGGGTCAGTGTTACCTATGGGATATGGATTTGTCTTGAGTGCTCAGGCAAGCACAGAGGCTTGGGAGTACACCTGAGGTAAATGATACCCTCTTTCAGTTTTGGAGTCATGCTAGCCTAGGCTGGTGTAACCACCGACAGTGCACTTGGTGAACAGAGTCTGGACACGCTCCTTTGGGAAGTGTTTGCAGTCTTTGCCTCCTTCAGGGTGTGCACCTCTGGTTCATTCATGATAACAAACCTCTACCACATTAGCCATTTATTATGAACCCATGTTTTATCCCCTTTTGCAGTTTTGTGCGCTCGGTCACCATGGACAAGTGGAAGGACATTGAGCTTGAAAAGATGAAAGCAGGCGGTAACGGAAAGTTCCGGCTGTTTCTCGAACTCCAGGATGATTATGACCCCAGTTGGACACTGCAACAGAAATACAATAGTAGAGCAGCCGCACTCTTTAGGGACAAGGTGTGCCCCACACACACATCCACACACGTGCACACGTAATCTCTGCCCTTACCTGTGTTTTTGGAAGATACTGGAAATAATGACAATAATCTTGTTTATTTGGCTGTGTGTGTGCGTGTGTGAAAGGTTGCAACACTGGCAGAGGGAAAAGAGTGGTCCATTGAGACATCCTCTGCACAAAACTGGACATCTCCTCAACCAAAGTCTAGCCTTTCCTCATCTCATCGGTAAGAATGAAACACCTCTAGTCAGCCCAGTGGGGACAATCACACGTGTTTTATGAATTGGATAACTCGAACGCATTTCGTTCTTGTAGCTCCGGTGGGCCCGGGCAAAGCTCAGCCAAGCCGGGCGACAAGGCCTTTGAAGACTGGCTGAGCGATGACGTGAACTCTTATCAAAGGTGAACGTTTTAAAGCTATGTAGCATGTCATGCTATCTTGCAGTATCGCTACTGTTTTTCTGTCGCATTATTTAAAGTGTCTCTAATACATGTTGTTCGCTTCTCTAGTGGAGGGGGTTACAGTGGGAATCAAGAGAATCGCTATGTTGGTTTCGGCAATACCGTAACCCCAGAGAAGAAGGAAGACGACTTCTTAAACAATGCCATGTCTTCTCTTTATTCTGTATGTCTCAACGTATCTGCAGCATTCTCTGAGCATCTACTCATAAGATATGACACCCTTTTTACAATCATGTATTTCTTTCATCCCTTAGGGTTGGAGCAGTTTTGCTGTTGGTGCCAGCAAGTTTGCAACTGTCGCTAAAGACAATGTAAGTATGAAGGTCTTCAGCGACATTAAATACAAAATAAATAGGTCTCAGTGATGACACTTTCTGAACTTTCTGATCTTTTCCTTTCTTGAAAACAGACGGCTAAACTAGCAAACCAAGCAACTTTAAAGGTATGATCAACACTAGGCTTCTAGCTTTAATGGTTGTCTCTCTATTCAAACATAAGGCGTTTCCCTCTGACTCTTGAGTGTCCATGAATGCCTATTTGCTGTGACTCTATAAGTAACTTGAACCTCTTCCTGCCTTCTCTGGATGTAGTTAAAGGGCTATAAAGCGCCCCCTGAACCGGTAAAGCACATACCTGTAGCCGCTGCATGGCGCATTTCATCATAACATTCACATTTATACAGACTTTTTGTTTTGAAAAATTACTTATTCGTTCCTGGCGGTGTCAATGTGTTTTTGATTATTATTATTATTATTATTATTATGTATTTTTACTTAAGCCATAAAATATGAGTTTTTCCACATCCAGTTTTGCGTTGATGGATAATCTCTTGAGATCATGCTCATTATCTATAAGTAAGGAAATTGGGACTACATTGATCTTATGGGTTATCCATTTATGCATGACAGTCTGTTCATTTCTACTGATGGTACTTTAGCGGTGTAATGGTATGCATGGTTAAATTACCATCTTTACATTTATGTTACTCTTTGATAACGGTGATTTGTTTTCCTCCATATCAGGTAATATAAAGCAAATGGCAAAGGAAAACATTGATATTTCACAAACTCATTTTCAAAGTTTGTTTAAAATGTATAATGGCAACGTTTTTGAATCAATCGTGACTGATTTGCAAAACTCAAATAGCACGTTTGATGAACCATTACACCCTCTAGTGGCCATTCAGTGTTGTTGTCAATGGAATGATCATTCAACATAATGCATCTGTAGCACTGTTAACACTGGAGTGTTTTGCATTATTGTGAATGTTGAACTCTCCTGGTTTTGAAGTGTGTTCTCCCCTCTCACTTCCAAATAGGCCACTGAGTTAGGACAGACAATAAATGAGAATGTTATCAAACCCACTCAAGAAAAGGTAACATTGATGTTTGAAGTTGTCGATTTGGTGGTTGGTGGCAGTGCTTCATTAAAAACAGCTTCAGATGTAAATGTGCACTTTCAACATCGTCTGTCTGTGGAAATCTGCTTGCTTTATGCCTGTAATGCACTAAAAGACAAAAGCCATTGTTTCCAGGTAACATGTTGTATGTTATTTCAAGTTAATGTCTTAGGAAGTGACTGTTTCTTAGTAGAATCTGTAGCATGACTGCTGTTTAGTTTCAAATACTTCTATCTATCAATCGATCGATCGATCGATCGTCCGATCGTCCTGACATTGTATTATGTAACCAAACTCCAGAATTTCCCGTGAGATAATCAGGAAAGTAATTGTTTTTAAAAGCATCCAGTTCCAGGATTGGGTAAAGCTGGTGCTTAATATTGCACGGTAAAAAAGTGTTAGACTTGCTTTTGTCTTCTAATGTACATTGGGGGCATTATTGCTTTAGGGTATCTATAGTATGCGTTCATGTGGCTTTAATATAGCTAAATGAGTTTCAAAATGTAAATTTGTACCAATGAAATCAGTGTATGCATGCTAACCATTAATATCTTTATCAAATAATACAGTCACTTGTTATCATACAGCTACTGTAACAAACTGAATACTGTTGTATTCAGATGTAGATGGACAAAGCTTTTTTTTCTTTCTTTTCTTTCTCCTCAGTTGTTAATAATAATTTGGCTTGCCTATAGGTGAAAGATGGCAAATTACTAGATGAAATGGCAGTCGGCATCACAGGGCTGGCAAGTAAGGTAGGATAATGCTGGACAAACCTCCAAACCAATCTCCTCTACGGACCTAGAGCATCTATACTTTAGCCTGTGCCCCAGCCCCGATAAGTAAATACTGTGGGGCCGCTGTCACCCGCGCGGTCCTAAAGGGAGACTGGTTTGGGTGTGAGGATGTACATACACAAGTAATGCTAATTTTCAATCTCTTGTTTTTCTTGCTGCCATTGTTTTCATTCTGGCGGTGAGTATCGTGTTGATGAAGCGTTCAGTTTGTATGTTATTCACAAGCTGTTATTCATAAGGGAATAAAGATCTGTTGTATGTGTCACATCTCAGTCAAAATGATGTGTTTAAAGTGGACGGCTGCAATAAATCATCCATGAGCTGACTTTGGCTGGCAGTACATAGTGAAAGATGATAATAGATCAGTTTACATTACAACAGCAGGAGTCCTGCTAGTCCCTGCATTTTTACATGTCTCATCAACCCTAAAAATGGAAAATGCCAACATTTCCATTTATAAATGGTACAGAACAAGAGCTTACATTTTACGGGCCAGCTATTTAACTACATGTAGTTGTGTTTCTTGTAACCATTTGTTTGTATTTTCAACAGAATGTTTCTACATTGCACAAAAACAAGTTCACTGAAGGGGCTTTAACAATGTCTTTATATTTTTTTTAGAATCTTTTCACTTTGACTGAAATACCTCTTGTAGAATGTTAGAGAAATGTAATACTAGAAGGATTGAATACCTGCAGTTAACAGCCTGCTAAATGTATATTTATTTGTTTTATTCCTCAAGGTTCAGGGAGCTGGTTCAAAATTAACTAACCTCTTCACGGGGAAGACAGAGGATGGGTACATGTTAAACATTTTTGTCTCTTGAAATGCTGTGAATGTTTGCTCTGTGACCACATGGTGTAGATGTGGGCATCGTAACCCTTGTGATGTCCTTTGGGTCAAAATGACCCAAATCACTAGCTCTTTGTGGCAGATAGAAGGCGCTAAACCTA